>JANZXR010381413.1:0-17700 GCA_027575705.1 Erythroxylum echinodendron
CATGCCATACATTGATATTTTTGTGAGTTAGAAAAGCTACAAAGGTTGGGGGGGGGGGGGAGTAAATCTGGCATGTCGAATGGTTGATAATGTAGATAGAGGCGGTGGAGGAGTGGATTGGAGGGTGTATAGACCATCCGTAAGCCGTCCCTATAGAAGAGTCTTCCCTATAACTTTGTCCTTAAACACACAAGAAGAGTCAGTAAACTCAACAATAAGACCATTATCTTTGGTTAGTTGAGAGATGTTAAGGAGATTTTTAGAAATTTGGGGGACCCGAAGAATATTAGACAATGAAAGAGGTGTAGTGTGACTGAAAGTAAGTGAAGAAGAACCAGTGTCAGTGATAGGAAGATGATTACCATAGCCTATTATAAGAGTGTCAGACCCCTTGTAAGGATTGTTGAGGGATAGATTGCTAAGATCAGCTGTGATGTGATTAGTTGCACCACTATCCACAAAACAGGTAGGATCAAAATGGGGATCAAGTTGACCTATAGGTGAAGGTTGATGTGCAAAGTAGGCATATTGGGGGTGGTGAGAGGGAGAGGATTCGGACTGACAGGGCTAATGGGTTCTGGGATGTTGCCAAGAAAAGTAAAAATATTTGTTGCATTTGAAGGCATCATGGCTTGGTTTGTGACATATTTGATATTAGAGTCTGTTATTTCTAGCCCTTTGACCATGACCACCCTATGATCCTCGTTGGGAATGGCATCCACCAGGTGGAGAGCGAGCATTTTGGGTGTAGGTAGCGGTATGACTGAACCAGTGGGGTGGCTGGATAGGTGACAGTGAGCAAGTTATTATTCTAAGCGAGTTTCATGAATCATGAGGGAGTATTGGCTTCTTGAAGGGTAGCAGAAGTCATAGTGTAGGAGAGAACATAGAGAGCAGCATCATAATCCGTGCCTAGGCCACTGAGAGTGCTAAGAACTAGTTCTTTTTCAGAGATGGGATGCCCAATAAGTCAAAGAGAGTCACCAATAATTTTGATTTTCTGGATGTAGTCAGGGATGGAGAGAAGACTTTTTTAGATGGTGGCAAGTTGGTGCTTCAACTGCAAGACTTTAACAAGAGAAGTTTGTACGAAGAGATTAACAAGGATCTACTAGAGTTCTTTGGAAGAGGAGGCATGATTGACTTGCCCAATCACTTGATCGCTAATGGTTGTGAGCAACTAATATAGGAGGAGTTATTCCATATGGAACTGACATTTGTAAGCTGGGTTCACAGCAGGAGGAGAGGCGTCACTGCTAGAAGGAGAGTAAATCTGGCATGTCGAATGGTTGATAATGTAGATAGAGGCGGTGGAGGAGTGGATTGGAGGGTGTACAGACCATCCTTAAGTCATCCCTATAGAAGAGTCTGCCCTATAACTTTGTCCTTAAACACATAAGAAGAGTCAGTAAACTCAACAATAAGACCATTGTCTGTGGTTAGTTAAGAGATTCTAAGGAGATGTTTAGAAATTTAGAGGGCCCGAAGAATATTAGACAGTGAAAGAGGTGTAGTGTGACTGAAAGTAAGTGAAGAAGAACCAGTGTGAGTGATAGGAAGATGATTACCATAGCCTATTATAAGAGTGTCAGACCCACTGTAAGGATTGTTGAGGGATAGATTGCTAAGATCAGCTGTGATGTGATTAGTTACACCACTATCCACAAAACAGGTAGGATTAAAAGGGGGATCAGGTTGAGCTATAGGTGAAGGTTGATGTGCAAGGTAGGCATGTTGGGGGTGGTGAGAGGGAGAGGATTGGGACTGACAGGGCTAATGGGTTTGGGGATGTTGCCAAGAAATGTCAAAATGGTTGTTGCATTTGAAGGCATCATGGCTTGGTTTGTGACAAATTTGATAGTAGATTCTGTTATTTCTAGCCCCTTAACTATGACCACCCTACGATCCTCGTTGGGAATGGCATCCACCAGGTGGAGAGCAAGCATTTTGGGTGTAGGTGGCAGTATGAGCTGAAGCAGTGGGGTGGTTGGATAGGTGACAGTGAGCAAGTTGTTGTTCTAAGCGAGTTTTATGAATCATGAGGGAGTATTGGCTTCTTGAACGGTAGCAGAAGTCATAGTGTAGGAGAGAACATAGACAGCAGCATCATAATCCGTGCCTAGGCCACTGAGAGTGCTAAGAACTAGTTCTTTTTTAGAGATGGGATGCCCAACAACTCAAAGAGTGTTACCAATAATTTTGATTTTCTGGATGTAGTCAGGGATGGAGAGAAGACTTTTTTAGATGGTGCCAAGTTGTTGCTTCAATTGCAAGACTTTAGCAAGAGAAGTTTGCACGAAGAGATTAACAAGGATTTCCTAGAGCTCTTTGGAAGAGGAGGCATGATTGACTTGCCCAATCACTTGATCGCTAATGGTTATGAGCAACTAATATAGGAGGAGTTAGTCCACATGGAACCAGCATTTGTAAGCTGGGTTCACAGCAGGAGGAGAGGCGTCACTGCTAGAAGGAGAGTAAATCCGGCATGTCGAATGGTTGATAATGTAGATAGAGGCGGTGGATTGGAGGATGTACAGACCATCCTTAAGCCGTCCCTATAAAAGAGTCTTCCCTTTAACTTTGTCCTTAAACACACAAGAAGAGTCAGTCAACTCAACAATAAGACCATTATCTTTGGTTAGTTGAGAGATGCTAAGGAGATTTTTAGAAATTTGGGGGACCCGAAGAATATTAGACAGTGAAAGAGGTGTAGTGTGACTGAAAGTAAGTGAAGAAGAACCAGTGTGAGTGATAGGAAGATGATTACCATAGCCTATTATAAGAGTGTCAGACCCACTGTAAGGATTGTTGAGGGATAGATTGCTAAGATCAGCTGTGATGTGATTAGTTACACCACTATCCACAAAACAGGTAGGATTAAAAGGGGGATCAGGTTGAGCTATAGGTGAAGGTTGATGTGCAAGGTAGGCATGTTGGGGGTGGTGAGAGGGAGAGGATTGGGACTGACAGGGCTAATGGGTTTGGGGATGTTGCCAAGAAATGTCAAAATGGTTGTTGCATTTGAAGGCATCATGGCTTGGTTTGTGACAAATTTGATAGTAGATTCTGTTATTTCTAGCCCCTTAACTATGACCACCCTACGATCCTCGTTGGGAATGGCATCCACCAGGTGGAGAGCAAGCATTTTGGGTGTAGGTGGCAGTATGAGCTGAAGCAGTGGGGTGGTTGGATAGGTGACAGTGAGCAAGTTGTTGTTCTAAGCGAGTTTTATGAATCATGAGGGAGTATTGGACTTCTTGAAGGGTAACAGAAGTCATAGTGTAGGAGAGAACACAGGCAGCAGCATCATAATCCATGCCTAGGCCACTGAGAGTGCTAACAACTAGTTCTTTTTTAGAGATGGGATGCCCAACAACTCAAAGAGAGTCACCAATAATTTTGATTTTCTGGATGTAGTCAGGGATGGAGAGAAGACCTTTTTTGTTGGCCCCGGTCCTCGAACAGATTTTATGGAGACTACATGTCACCATTGAATTAATTATAAATAAATAAATTATAACATTTAAATAAATTAAAAACTAGACAGGAAAAATTCGTGGTGGGATCGTAAAATAATTATAGGCATAAAATTAAATTATTCAAGAACAAAAATTTAAGAAAAACGATTAATACACAATTTAATAAATAACAACATTTTAAAAGAAATAGCTAGTAATGATTTTTAGATAAAGAAAATTTATAAGAAAGGTACAAATATTACCCCACAATTTATAAAAATATATCCATACCCAAAAGTAAATCAAGAATATTTAATTTGGTTGTAAAAAGAATTTAATTTGCAATTTGGTTTTAGAAAAGAAAAACCTAAATTCAAAGGGAAGAAGTCTCGAGTATGTGCGAAAGAGGGTCGGTAACATTCAGAAAGTTGCAATCGTACTGTGGTATAATCGTGACCTTGACCAAAATTTTGCGAGTCGCTATCGTGCTGCGGTACGATCGCGACATTGATCAAATGTTCAGCCCCCATCGCGGTCCCGCCTCTTCGCGATCGCAACCGGGAAATATTCTGAGTCGGCCCCGATCGTGACTTGTCACGATTGCGAAATTCCAAAATCTTAGAACCATCGCGATCGTACCGTGTTACGATTGCGACTTGGTCAGTTTTTGGAAGTGTCGCGATCATTATGCGTAACGATCGTGACATTCCAGTTAAAACATCCTTAATTCTAAACAACATATCTCTCAATCCAGAAATACAAAAATTACAAAATATACATCATTGGAAAGCTTAAATCAAGGCCTACAACCTTCATGAAGAAATTTTACCTAATTCAAACTGTATTGATACAGTTTAATCATTGAACCAAGGTTACCATTTCAGCCAAATTTATACTTCATTTATGCATAATTGCACCTAAACCTAGATACCTTATAAGAGTCATAACTTCTACACCTAACGTCCAAAAATTTTGATTCTTATAGAGATAGAAATAAAAGAATAATCTACAACTTTTGTGAAGACCACTTAGCCTAATTCTGCTTATATTAATGCAGTTTATTACTCAAAGGTTCAGATCACATCTTTACCAAATTTTCTATTTTCACTCATCGATTCACAAACAATTCTCATACCAAACTCAAAGGACCCGAACCAACATAAATTTTCTTACATACCAAACTCCTTTGCTGCACAATTTATCACAAACAAATCCATCCCAATATCTCCCAATATTCAGCACACAACCAATCTCATGGGATAAAATTCTACATACATATATGACTATCAATTCATAACATCAAAGTAATACATATTTTCATACTTTGCTTCACAATGTCGCAATAGTAATATGATCGCAAAAATAATACAAACATGCTTATGCAAAAATGCTTCTAGAAATGCTCCACACTAACTTAGTTACAATATCCACATTTCTTGGAGGTTGCCAAACATTTTGCAAGGATTACTTATACTCTGTTGATTCTTCACCTGAGGAGTGAAAATTTATGGGGTGAGCCGAATAGCTCAGTGGCTAATATATCTATAGTCGATGCTAATGAACTACATACCACACTATAATCATGCATAACATAACACATTATCACAACATAAATGGGATGAAAATTATTGTCAATCATAACTTTCAATTTACATTAACACTTAACATGTTCGAAAATGCAATGCACACACAATGGCTCTAGAGTTCCATGGAACGAAACGGCGAAACCGAAGTTTACACCGTAAGACGAAACGAGTGTGATTTCTCAGGATCTCGTGGCCACAAGCGGGCATCTGGGAGAAGGCTATAGGTCAATGTGCACGTGACAAACGAAACGGATTTCTCTCTTACCCACATTACAGGTTTTTCATAATCATACATTCTACATTATGTTCATGCTTTCATGTTTCATAATTCATTTCTTTTCCATTCACACAAGATCATTACAATTATCACAATGCAACACAATATACATTCACAAAATATTTTTCCCATATTCACGATAAATAAAACAACATACTCATCATACATACACATAATCAATGTAGTTCATTGTCACAAACTATAAATATATTACCCACCTATTTAGCTTGAAATTTTTGAAAGTCAAGCTTGTTCGGCGTCTATATTCCCAATTCCCTAAACACACACATGTTTCATTTCATCACACACATATAAAACTTTCCTTAACCTAACTATCATGAATAAACTCATACTTATTCTCTTTTTGATTTTTATCTAGCTAGAAAACTAAGTTCTAACATTAACCTCCTATTTTTCTTCTTTCTTTCCTCATCTTCATCTTCATCATATTCATCTTCTACATATTAAAACCTACTTCTCTTTACTTCTTTCTTCATTTCTTCACATTAAACCTTCTTTTTCTACGTCTTTAATCTATTAAAACAAGAAAAACTAAACAAAGAACTTACCTAGGCTCTTCCTTCTTCTTCTTTCCCTTTTTCTTTCTTTCTTTCTTCTTCCCTTTCTTTCTCCTCCTCTCCTTCTAGGTTATTCACGACTCTCCTTCTCTTCTTTCTTTAAATTCACGATTCTTCTCTTCTTTCCTTTGTCTTATTCAATTAAATGCACCTTTCATGCTTTTACCATTTTACCCTTCCTTTTACGAGAAATGCCTGATATCTCCTTCACCTTATTCTCTTCATCTTCTCTCTTTTTAATTCGACCCACCTTAATTCACGACTTCTTCCTCTTTGTCAATTCATTTAAGACATATTTCTTGTGTTTTTACTAATTTACCCTTTGTTTATTAGGAAAATTCCTATTAACTCCTTCACTTAATTTTAATTCTTTCTTTTAATCCATACCACCAAAAATTTCCTAATTCATAAATTCTAATCTATTTTCATACTTGATAATTTAATAAAATAAATAAAATAAAATAAAAATAAAAATATAAAAATCCTAAAAGCGAGATCCAACATTTTTAGATGGTGGCAAGTTGGTGCTTCAACTGCAAGACTTTAACAAGAGAAGTTTGCACGAAGAGATTAACAAGGATCTGCTAAAGCTCTTTGGAAGAGGAGGCATGATTGACTTGCCCAATCATTTGATCGCTAATGGTTGTGAGTAACTAACATAGGAGGAGTTAGTCCACATGGAACCAGCATTTGTAAGCTGGGTTCACAGCAGGAGGAGAGGCGTCACTACTGGAAGGAGAGTAAATCTGCATGTCAAATGGTTGATAATGTAGATAGAGGCAGTGGAGGAGTGGATTGGAGGGTGTACAGACCATCCGTAAGCCGTCCCTATAGAAGAGTCTTCCCTATAACTTTGTCCTTAAACACACAAGAAGAGTTAGCAAACTCAACAATAAGACCATTATCTTTGGTCAGTTGAGAGATGCTAAGGAGATTTTTAGAAATTTTGGGGACCCGAAGAATATTAGACAATGAAAGAGGTGTAGTGTGACTGAAAGTAAGTGAAGAAGAACCAGTGTAAGTGATAGGAAGATGATTACCATAGCCTATTATAAGAGTGTTAGACCCATTGTAAGGATTATTGAGGGATAGATTGCTAAGATTAGCTGTGATGTGATTAGTTGCACCACTATCCACAAAACAGGTAGGATTAAAAGGGAGATTAGGTTGAGCTATAGGTGAAAGTTGATGTGCAAGGTAGGCATGTTGGGGGTGGTGAGAGGGAGAGGATTGGGACTAACAAGGCTAATGGGTTTTGGGATGTTGCTAAGAAATGTCAAAATGTTTTTTACATTTGAAGGCATCATGGCTTGGTTTGTGACAAATTTGATAGTAGAGTTTGTTATTTCTAGCCCCTTGACCATGATCACCCTATGATCCTCGTTAGGAATGGCATCCACTGGTGGAGAGCAAGCATTTTGGGTGTAGGTGGTGGTATGAGCTGAAGCAGTGGGGTGGTTGGATAGGTGAGAGTGAGCAAGTTGTTGTTCTAAGCGAGTTTCATGAATCATGAGAGAGTATTGGACTTCCTGAAGGGTAGCAGAAGTCATAGTGTAGGAGAGAACACAGACAACAGCATTATAATCCATGCCTAGGCCACTGAGAGTGCAAAGAACTAGTTCTCTTTCAGAGATGGGATGCCCAACAACTCAAAGAGAGTCACCAATAATTTTGATTTTCTAGATGTAGTCAGGGATGGAGAGAAGACCTTTTTAGATGGTGGCAAGTTGTTGCTTCAACTGCAAGACTTTAACAAGAGAAGTTTGCACGAAGAGATTAACAAGGATTTGTTAGAGCTCTTTGGAAGAGGAGGCATGATTGACTTGTCCAATCACTTGATCGCTAATGGTTGTGAGTAACTAACATAGGAGGAGCTAGTCCACATGGAACCAGCATTTGTAAGCTGGGTTCACAGTAGGAGGAGAGGCGTCACTGCTGGAAGGAGATGAAGCAAGAAATTGGGAAGGAGCATCATCCGAGAGGAAATTCTCCAGATCAACACTATAAAAAAAACATAGTTTTGTGATGGAAATTACCGACGGAACACATTCAATTTCCATCGGTATTTAATATTAGCGACAGACTTTACCGATGAACATAGGCATCGTAGAAATAGCTGTAGCTAATAAATACCGACAGAAAATAATTTCCCATCGGTACATTTACCGATAGAAAAATGTAAACTGTTGGTAAATTTACCGATGGAAAATAATGTTCCGTTGGTAAATTTACCAACGGACAATTATTTTCTTTACCAACGGAACATTATTTTCCATCGGTATATTTACCTACGGTATACATCTTTTCGTTAGTAAGTTGTTAAAAATTTATCGATGGTTATTTCATCTATGATTATCAACGGTCTATCGTTAGTTATTCTATCTGTGATTACCGACGGCACACTGTTGGTTAATCCATCTATAATTACCAACGGTATATGTTTAGTGATTTTGTCTGTGATTACCGACAGTTGTTCTTTTACTGTCAGCAATTGTCCTAACTTTACCGATGGAAGTTGTGCCATCTGTGATTGTCGACGACAATGCTCCTTCTGTCGGCAATTGTTTTAATTTTATCGACGGATCTCAGATTTTTGTGAGTAAATTAATTAGAAAACTTGTTTTTTATAATGTAATGACAATACCGTCAATAAATTTTATTTCATGATGTTATAATTGATGCATAATTTGAGCAACTATTAATGTAATAGTATAAATTTAATTTTTTAAACATAAATTTGATTGATGATATAAAGTTGAAAATATCTTAATTGATAATAAAAATGTTAAATTGTACATAATAAGTTTTTGTAATTCTAATAAAATGACCAAAAGTACACTATTAATTTGGAGACCGCGGATGGTCTGATTGGTGCGATGAGGTTCTACCCCTACCCTTCAACTCATCCATCTCATTACGGAGTTGAGCTATGTACTCCATCGACTGTCACAACTGAGTTGCCAGCACCTGTATTGTGCTCTCAAGCTGAATGACTCTCTCATTGGATGCTGACCACCTATTAGATGTAGCTATACTGGACGTGGAAGATTGCAAATAACATGTATTCATAAATGAACCTAAGCCAAATATCCTTCTTCGATAGTCCCTACCACCCATTGTATGAAGATAGGTTTGAGTCTCATCAACATCTTTAGACTGCTGAGACCATCATTAAATACTTTCTTAAATTATGTCCTATCAGAAGGCAATATTTATATTAGTAAGTGATAATTATTAAACATTAATATTAAGCCATAAATTTCACATACATTGATTTTTCTACAACAGTTGTTGACGAATGTCACACCGTCATGCTTCTTAGTGTGAGTGTGCAAAAAGAGTTAACGGGGTGTAGGCCTCATGCCTATAGTCTTTTCCTACATAAGAATAAAATGTTATAAGTGAATTGGAATTTATAACACTTTTGGCAAAGTTTCCTCTATTTTTATGAAATCTACCCCCTGTTAAATAAAGAACAAAACTAAAAAACACAGGCATATATGGCACCAAACATTTATAACATTGTCATTCTCAACAAGAAACACATATTTTCATTCTAAAATTTACACATAAAATTCAATAGAAATATAACAAAGTAAAGAAATGACAATATAAATTTAAAGTGTAGATACTTACAAGTCTCTCTGCATGCTCTTGGTGAGTAATAGATCATCTCATACGTAGGAGAAGACTCTCTCCTCCCTGTCCTCCATATGTATTGGCCAAATTACGCTCTGAAATGGACATTACCTCAGGTGATGTCCAATACTACTGCTAATGACTCCATATTTCTTCATAAATGTAAGGCGGTCATACACCTGTCCTGTGTATCGCAACAATAAAGTCATGATAATGTGAACATGCTCATCTTTCCCATAGTCTATAGACAATCGTGTCTAATTGAGAATCCCAAAAAATTCTTTCTGAAAAAAAGAAAAAACAGTCAATTAATACTTATGATGTAATGATATTTATCTAATAAATGTACAAAACTGTTAATTAAAAAGAAAATAATAATTTCTGTTGTACCTCAAACTCGTGATAGTAAAATTCCCTTGTCGCGTAAGAGATATTCTTCCATACAAAGCCCTCAATATCAATCGTCTCCTTGAATTTTAATGTCATGTTTCTTGAACACGATCTAAATGGAATGAACCTAATATAAGATTGAAAAATCATATACCGTTTTGAAAATTGAAACTTATAACATAATTATAAACATGTAGTGTTTAATGTATTTTCACTTACATATTATTGGCAATTGTAATATAAATTCTTCCATTAGGTCCCTCTGCTCCATACCGATGGCTACTTTCTTCATCATCATTGTTTACCCCTGATACCTTTGTCAGTATAGGGGTAGTAAATGATATAGGGGTTATAGATGGTGTAGCAGCATCTATAAAAGGTACCTCATCTACAAGTGTAGTAACTGGAGGGGAGGAGGAGATTTAGTTCTAGCTGCTACAGCATAAGATGCTTCACTTGTACAGTAAGTACCTTTGAATCGTGGTCTGAATCTTGGTCCCAAAATATCCTGTCTTCTCTTTTGTTCACATTTCAACCTGAAATTAATATTAAGCTTTAGCTCTTTGAAGTTATGATAAGTAATCTCAGAGCACCAATGAGAATATACTACAAACATCATACAAAGTCGCGACCTTCTTATGTCAGATTCAAGGATGAAAAAAATGAGAACAAAATTAAAAGAGTTAAAATAAAGGTCATATTTAGTCAAGATGGATATAAATTAAAAAAAGAGGGTAAACAATAAAATTTGGGAGGCTGCAAAAGTGTAATATGCCACAAGAGAATCAGGGCTGATGTATCAAGTAGAGGACATAATTGATTACTTGAATATAATATTTAATTACAAACACAAATTAATAGCTATCATCACTTAATTGTAAATTAAAATCATCTTCTTTTTCTGAAGAATTTGAATCAAATTTAGGCTCTTCTTCAGGTCTCTGGCCCTTCTCATCCTCTTCAGATAAAATTTCAACATATGCATTATATGGATCGTTTAAAGGTTCATTATCCTCATATAGAATAGATAGATTTATTTCATAAGCATCCTCTTGAAACGCTTCATTTTCAATTCTCTATTCTCCTTTTTCATGTGATTCAAAAACACCTCGAGGTTTAACTTTGCATACAGCCAACCAATCTAACTTATCTTATCGTTAACTAGGAAAAGGGACATAATACACCTGGATTGCTTGCATTGCCAACATGAAAGGTTCAAATTGTTGAAATCTTTTTCACTTGTTAATTTCAACTAGATTGTATTGGCTATGCACTTTTGTACTAACATTTGGAGTTGGATCATATCATTTACACTTAAATATCACACTTTGCTTTATTGGCAATTTAAGGTACTGAATTTCAAATATCTCAATAATTTTTCCATAGTAATCCATCAATTCTCCTTATATGCAAACTCCATTGTTTATTGTTGCCATGCTATGACCATGATATTCTACATGATATTTGTATCCATTAACAAAATACACCAGTTATGATTTAACAGTTCGCAAAGGTCCCTTTGCAAGATCACATATGAACTTGTTCTTAATTGGATTTTTTAAGGCCTACAAAAAAAGAAAATACCAAATTAAAACTATGATCTTGTGGTTTGAACACTTAAATATTATAATTCAATCATTTTAAAGTATGTAAATGAAAACTTACATATTGCTCGAACCATCGACAAAGTATCTTCTAACTTCTTTATTGATATCATCCTATATTTTGTCAGACATAAGCTCGTGGAACAATTCCTTGTATAATCTAAAAACATTATTATGCATGTTCAGTTATGAATAACACTAAAATTCAAATGACAAATAATCTATTTTAACTTACTACATGAAAGGTTGAACCTCTTGATAGTTTAATAAAATATAACCATGGGCAGCCTCATTTTCTTCCTCTATTAACATTCTTCTCATTGAACATCCATATGTTCATCCAGGATATATGAAAATGGATAAATTATCATCAACTTCAGTAGTTCCTCCCCTATCGTTATTACGAGGAACTTTTCTTTCTCTTGTGTGAACATGTGGCTCAAAGTAATGTGAGCAAAATGTACTAGCTTCCTCCACTAAATATGCATTACATATCAAACCTTCAACTCTAGCCTTATTTTTCACATTTTTCTTCAAGTGATGCAAATACCTATATGAGTGAATAGGGTTATACGATTTTAGTTATGAAAACATGATATGACATCAATTACAATACTTTGTGTTAAATTACGTACCTCTCAAATGGATACATCCAACGATATTGAACTAGACTGGCCAGTTTAGCCTCGTGTGCTAAATGAATAGGTAGGTGCTCTGTACAGTCAAAGAAGCTTTGAGGAAATATCCCTTCTAACTTGCACAAAATTACTGGAATTTTCCTTTCTAATTTTTCCATTTCAGCCAACTTAATTTGAGATGTTGTTAAGCTTTTGAAAAGTAAACTTAATTCTATTATTACTTCCCAAACCTTATTCAGTAGCAACTCCCGAAATGAAATTTGAATTAGCCTTTCCATAAACACATGACAATCATAACTTTTCATCCCAAATAATTTGTACTTCCTCATGTCCACAGACCTTGCCAAGTTTGAGACATAACCATCAGGAAACTTTAGACTTTTCAACCATTTACACAGTATTTCCTTCTGCTTTTTGTCTAAAATGTAACATGCTTTCAGATATTTACCGGTGCGAAGATCTTTATGTAACTCATTCCTTCTATAAAAGAGTTTCAAATCAGCTCGTGATTTTGCATTGTCTTTTGTCCTCCTTTCAATGTTCATAATGGTATTGAACAAATTGTCAAAAATATTTTTTTCAATATGCATCACATCTAGATTATGATGTATCAAATTAGTTTTTCAATATGGCAAATCCTGAAAGATGCTTCGTTTTCTCTAGCCAAAGTTTTCTGCTAATACTTGTATTAATTTCATCAGCTTCAAATTTTGTAACTTTCAGCAAGCCTAATTTCTCAATCTCCTGCAATATCTCTTCACCAGCTTTGTGAGGGGGAGAAGGTGTTTTTACCATCCTATTCTTGATGAAATTTTGTTTATTGTGCCTAGATGGATGATCTGGAGGAAACAATTTTCTGTGGTTGTCAAACTAACATATTTTGGCTCTATTTAGAAGATAAAACGCATTAGAATCATTGCCATAATAAAGACAAGCCAATTTTCTTGTTGTGCTTCATCCAGACAATATGGCATATACCAAAAAATCACTAGTTGTCCACATCAAAGCTACTCTCAACATAAAATTTTATTTCAGAGACAAATCTTATGTCTCAACACTATATTCCCAAAGATGTTGCAATTCAGATATTAATGGTTGTAAGAATACATCAATTTTATGCTTTGGATTTGTAGGCCCTGGCATAATCGCCGTTAAGAACATATATGCCTCTTTCATACACATCTATAGGGGAAAATTATAAGGAGTAATTATGACTTGCCATGATGAACATTACTAGCTGGATTGACCAAAAGGTTGGAATCTATCTGTTGACAATCCCAACCTAACATTTCGACTTTCAGCTGTAAACTCATAATGAGTGTCATTGAAATGTTTCCATGGCAATGCATCTGATGGATGACTCATTATTTCATCTTTCTGTTGGTGTTGATTATGCCATCTCATGTGAGACGCAGTAACATCATAAGCATATAGTCTTTGAAGTCTAGTAATTAGCGAGAAATAATACATCCGCTTCCAGGGAACTAACTTATGTTTCACAGAATGCTTTCTAAGTTTGAACCTAGTTTGACCATAAAATTTGCACTCTTGTAACTCCACATCATCACCCCAATACAACATACATCCCAATTTACAACAGTTAATCTTTTCAGTAGGCAAACTAAGAGCCCTAATAAGTTTTTTCGTATTGTAAAAACTATTAACCATTGTGTGATCAAGAGGCAATGATTCATTATACCATCAACCATTGTGTGATCAAGAGGCAATGATTCATTATACCATCCAAGAATTTTATCAAAACTATGATTAGAAATATACCCTTCAGACTTTATGTTTAAGATACGAGTAATTGAAGATAATTGAATCATTGTCTCAGAATTTATCCATAGTTCTTAGTTAATTGAGTGTAGTAAGTCAAAAAACTATTTGGATTGTGGGTTAGGTTCTTCTTAAAGATTTTCTATATTTTCCTAAAGGTATAACTCATTGCATCATAAACCATTTGCATCTAAGATTTTTCATTTGGATCCACATTATTTGTTCTAAATCCAATCCCCCTTTAAACTCATTTAAGCCCACTGACAATTGTGCTTCATTAACCCTTGAGGTGCTACAAATCAACTGTTCCTCATGTCGTGTCCACTTAAAATAATTTAGGACAAACCCTCTTCTCAAAAATGCCCATTCACCTCATCAATAGGAAGGAAAAAAATATGTTTACACTTTTTACATGGACATATGATATTTGGCCCATCCATATATGTAGGTTGAGAACATGCATAATGAATAAAAGCTTTAACTCCTTAAAAAAAATTCAAGATTAATGAACCCATCATGTGATAATCACGTATACATCTAAGATCTATCAACATTACTCATTTATACAAAATTGTTAATTTAAAACAATGATTTCATAGTTAGTATCCTTCATGTTCCCCAAAATTTATAGAACATTTAAACATTACACATCCCCTAAGTATTAACCAATTGAATTAATCACCTACAATTGATTTCAAAACTTTGGTACATGGAATTGTTTACACCTATGGATGAAAAAAACAAGTTCTTATTGTGACTCTTAGGCTTGTGGAATTTTTCACTGATGAGCCTTACGGGAGCTGCATCATAAGTTTCTAGCCTATATATTGTCCTAGGGGTTTATTATAGAACAAATTGTCTTGTCTATGAAACGTATTAATTCTTTGTGTTAATACTATGTTTGCATTAATCACATCGAAGTTAAAGCAGTAATCGATCGAATTAATCACCTACAATTAATTTCAAAACTATTGTACGTGGCATTGTTTACACCTGTGAATCAAGAAAACAAGTTCTCACTCTGACTCCTAGGCTTGTAGAATTTTTCACCGATAAGCCTCACAGGAGCTACATCACGAGTTTTTAGCCTATATACCATCCTAGGGGTTTATTATGGAACAAATTATCTTATCTATGAAATGTATTTAATTTCTTGTGTTAATAATATGTTTGCATTAATCACATCGAAGTTGAAGTATTAATCGATCGAATTAATCACCTATAATTAATTGATCAAATTAATGACCTACAATTGATTTGAAACTCATTCCACATATAGTAAATGCTTAGATTATTAAAGAAGAAAATAAAAACTCATCAATGATTATAAGAATATTCTAAACAACAACATAAATTCAAGACCACCTTTGTATTCACATAAAATCCAAAGGTATCATAATCATATTGTTAAAGGAATACATATAGTAAATATTAGTTGGACGAGTAACTTGAATGGATGGACAACTTCAGACTACAACAAAGAAAGATGAGCGATGCTCTTCAACATAATATAGGGCTTGCAAAAAGGAATATGAAATATTCCATATAATACACTTATGCTAATACATCGTCATAAACTAATGTAATACTAGAAACATTATCACAAGTTGTAAGTTGCAGTTATCTACACATTTAAGATAGTAATACTAGAACCAAAATTTCTTGTTATACATTCCCTATAAACTAATATTGTTCATTCCTTATAACAAAATTAATAGCCAAAATAATTAAACTTGAATGTTGTAGAATTATTGCCACAATAAGGTGAGATTCATTGAATGTGAAAAAATTAAGGTACGTGAACTTATGCACATGTTGACTTTACTAAGGTATGATAGAGCATCTAAGGTTGTAATTTACATTGTGAGGATGAAGGACATATTTTCAAAGTTGATGATGGTGGATATTCACTAATTTTTAGTAATTAAAAAGGCTTCATTGTCCATTTATTTTGTTGTAATTAGTGAATGTTTGTTGGATGTAAAATAATTAGTTTAAAGTTTCTAAAGAATGATGTAAAAGATGAATTATTAAGAGCTGGAGTAATTGAGAAGCCTAAGCCTAAGCCTAACCAATGACAATATACATTTATATATAATTCATAAGAGAGTTATTGAGGTAATTCCATAGGTAAATAAGGATGACTTAGATTCAACTTTAGTTCCTACTATTGGAGGTGGCACAGATGCTATTAACTAGATTATGATAGATGCTAAACTTGATCATATAACACTATTAAAATGTTAATAAAGAGATAAGAAGCCTATACCTTTTGAAAAATTTATTATTTATATGATTGAGTTTGACTATATTTCAAAAGAGATTACTAATCACCTTAACTTTGCTAAAGCATTAAGGAGTAATCATTCTGATAAATGGATGGTGACTATAGAGGAAAACATGTAGTTTATAAAAAAAAATGATGTTTGGAATCATTCTATAGTCTTAATAGATGTAAACCCTTAGTAGTAAGTGGATGTTTAAGATCAAGATAAATATTGAGAGGTTCAAAGTAAGGTTTATAATTAAAGTGTACACTTAGAAAAAGATAGTTAGCTACAATGAAACTTTCTCACTAGTCTTAACAAATGAATCATTCTGTATTATTATGACTTTAACAATTCATATTCATTTTAAGCTTTATGATATAAATTTCTTGACATACAAAATGGTGATCTAATGGATGATTATATATAAAGAAGCACAAGGATTTTACAATGAAGGGAAATAAGCACCAAGTATATAAACTAAGGAATTCAGTTCATAAATTAAAGTAAGCATTATGAATGTGGTACTTAAAATTTTATAAAGCGATCACAGCTTTGGATTTTAAGGAGCATAAACTTGACTCTTTTATATATCTCAAACTCAGTAGAATCAAGTTTGTGTTTATGTTCTTATATGTAAAGAAAAAATCAAAGCATGAACATTTTTTTTTGTTCCTTGCCTTCACAAAATCAAAATGACGAGTACAAAAGCATAAAACTACTAACACTACTATTACGTTGGTTGATATCACCTATCATTTACAATATAGATTGAATGTGGAATATGTTTATCATGCTTATCAAAAGTTTATACGTCTACAAACGTAAATATTTAGTTTTATATGTGTTCCCAAAGGCGACACTTGGACGATAAATTAGTGAAAGATAAGGGGTGTTAAGTATGCAAAAAATATATGATTGATTTTAGTGATAGTATTTATGAGAACTTACCTTGAGTTATGTCTCTTTTATAAGAAACCCTTAAAAAATTCAAAATTATACTTTAATTACCTTATTGGACTTTAGATCTAATTTCTAATACAAATCTTAGTTGGACTTTGATTAGTAATTTTTCTTTGTATGTGGGTGAATGTTATATTAAACTTAACCTTTTTAGATAATTCGACCTCTTAAATAGTCCTAAAGGACATATTTTTAAAGAAGGGTGATGGAACATGTTCAATAAATTAGGTCCATTAAATACACTTATTAGGTTGTGTCATTTATTCCTAGTTTCTTATTAAAACTTAGATTGAAAATAAAAATTTAGTGTTTAAGTCTATAGGGATGTTTGGATAATTTGGATAACCTTCAAGTAACTTGAGGAACATTCTTTAATCATTTAAATATGTTATCAAAGGTTTATAATAATTATGCCAACATAATTAAAAATCATTGCTTAAATGTTAACTAATAAATTCCTAAAGGCCTATTGGAGACAGTCATAAGAGAAACATCAACCTTCAATCATCCATTTGTTTCCT
>JANZXR010381474.1:0-17695 GCA_027575705.1 Erythroxylum echinodendron
CTATTTTATTGAATTGAATGAAGTTGTCTTTGATGATTGTTGATTTTATTTATGTTCTTGCAATAAATCGAGAGAGTTAGTAAGATTAATTATGTAGGATTGTACAACGAGAGTGCCTATAGACATAGAATCATCGCGTTAATTGATTAGTTAGAAGAGAGACCTTGACAAATCCAATTGATCACCTATAGGATAGTTTAATAACTAGTTGAATCCGTAGAGTCATTGGGTAGGTTGAGAAATCATCCAATTGATTCCCTTTAATTTGATTAGGCATAATTAATTACACCTTTAGAGAGGTAATTAGTACATTCAGAAATCTAGGGTAAGACACAATTTGATTAATAAAATAGGAGGGAGATAATAGGGAAAAAAGTAATCTCTAGTATTTAGATTCTTGAATTCCGATTCTTCTACATTTTGTTATTGTTTTGTTTTAGTCTTTTAATTTTAATTTAATTTTTAGATTATTTGTGTTAAATAATTTCATCTTTTAACAAAGTTTTGTCTAAATTACATGGTATCTAGGCTCTTTTTAACTACAATTCACGACCCGTTCACTTGCAGTTTTTGGGTATAAAATAAGTAGATAGGTTTTATTATTAACAAGTTTTTGATGCCATTTTTGGGAATTGATTGTTTAGCATCTTATTTAATTTAGAATGCTTTGATTTAAGAATTTTGATACTTTTCCTTGTGTATTTGCAGGTACATGAACACAAGGATCACGTGAAGATTGACAAAATTTGGTAACAACGAACTATTCGATATCACAAGAAACATCAAGACATCTTAGAATGAGGAATGAGACATCTAAAGAGCTAGATGCCAAGAAGAAATAGAAAGAACAATGATGGAAGATAGATATTATAGGGAGCAAAGAACTTTTGCGAATTACAATGAGGTGCAGAATGGCTAGGGAAGTACTGATCCTTATTAGAACACGTACACTCCGAAGTGGTAGAAACACCCAAATTTCTATTGATCCAATAATGCAAGTACTCACGTGGGACATCAAGACCTATTTAAATTTCAATAAGAAGAGCCCAGTTTATAGGATTCTAAATTCGATAAAATCATGAATAAGCTAATAGAAGTGGAAGAGAACTAGAAGAGGATGTTTCTCATCCAGGAGGACAGTCAGAAGAGACTGAAAAAGAAGTTTGATCAAGTTTTTGAAAATCATGCCGCTTCTATTCACAACCTGAAGACTCAAATAAGACAACTTTCTCGTGAATTTTGTAAGCAAAGTGTGGAAGACTCTATAAGTAATAAGGAATTACATCAATGAGAGCAAAATGAGGCTATCACATTTAGAAATGGGGAAGAACAAGAAGAACGAATGGAAGACCATACTGAACCTTACTTTATTAAAGTCGAAGAAATCAAGAAAGATGATGAAGAAAAGGATGAAAACCTTCTTTATTATTCACCAATTCTTGATATGCCATATGTGAACATCAAAAAATATTAGGTAGATGTTCATCAAAAGAACTCTATCTTTTAGATTGATGATGATCAAGGGACATTCAATATGAATGATGCATTTAAGAATCTGAAGGATAGTAACTCATTCAAGATAATTGATGTGTTTGAATCTTTTGAAGAACAAGAGGAAGAAGAACAGATGACAACAAATATCAAGTTTGAAGAAGTTATGAAAGTCTTTATTCGGGAAGCAAAAGAACCAGAGGAGACGAAGGTGATTAAGGAAGAAAGAGAGCAACTCACCTTCATACAGGACAAAATGTTAGATTCAGTGGAAGATTTAGGGAGTTTTGTTATTCCCTATTATGTTAATATTTCACTTGGAAAAAAGACATTATTAAGCTTAATCTATTTTCATAATGTTATCCATATTGTCCTTTTGATTATTTACAATTTGTAGCTGACTTATAGGCTACAAAACTAATGTTAAACAAAAAAGGTAGAAGCTAGCCATTTATAATTAATCCTGGCTGAGTTTCCAAGGAAGAGCGTCGAGCTACTGTCATTAAAAGAAGTGTTATATGGGAGGCAACCCATAGAATTCTACTTCCTTTTAATTGTTTTTTATTTATTTATGTGGTTCTTTAGTTATGATCATGTTTGATTTGAGTTTGATTGATGTTAATTTAATTTTTTGTTTGAATTTTAACTTGTTTTCTTTTCAAAATTCTTGATGATAATATTAACTTGATGTGTTTATAGTTTATGGGATCATGGAGAACTAATATTAAGCTTGGAAGAATCTTTGGAATCATGAGAATTACCTTTTCCCACGATCCATAAAGTTCTAGAGAGAAAACCTAAGATCGTAAAAAATGAGGTGATTCCCACGATTGTGGGAAATCTCTCCATAAACTTTCTGGAGATAAATCCCATGATCGTGGGAATTGTGGGAATCCATCCAGAGGGAAACTTAAGTTTCCCTCCACTTTTCTTCTCTCACCTATTCTTCAAAATTTCACTCCCTCTCTCTCTCTCTAACCTATGAACTTCTCTCCTCCCACTCTCTAAAACTCTTCAATTTTCCTCTAGATTCTTGGTATTTTCTTCTACTTTTTCATTAATCTTACAATCCTTTCATCTTTTCATGCATTAATCATTCAAAAAATACAAGGATTTGGGTAAGATTTTTTTCTCTCTCTCTCAAATACGAATTTCACTCATCTTCTTTTCAATTTTTGTAGGTTTTCCTTTTACAATGACACCAAGGAAGATACTGGCTAGGAAACTAGTTAATGAACTTCGCTGGCAAGTTTTCGGCGAAGGTAGGTGCGATTTAGTGATGACTTACGACTCTCCCTTCCCAATTTATTCAGATGAAGAAAGTACGTGTTTTCATGACCTTAAGGTTAGAGAAATAATTACTCTTAGGTATTTTGATTTTGAATTGTTAGAGAACATTGGAGTGAGACGACAACTTGAGGAACTAGTTGCAAACGTAGGGTGAAATAGATTTGTTTGGTGCGATGTACCTATTTATGCTACTATAACTCTAGAGTTTTCACAACAGTTCGGTACAACCATAAAATGGATGTGTTTTGGATTAGGTTAGTTGGAAATATTTTTAAACTTGATTATTCTGTCATGCATGAAATTTTCAATTTTTCGAATGCAAAAATTCTAGATGATTATGCTAATTTTGATGTTGATTTTTATTGAAAAACTCTCATGGGTGAAGAACATTTTGATTCATGCAATGCACCAAATTCTTTAATCCAGAGTCCCGAGCATTTACTTTTACACAAATTTTTACGTCTAACTGTGTTTAATAAAACTGAAAGCAATAAATGCTCAACCAAAGAACTTTTCTTTTTATGGTGCATGGATCTAAAAATTAAAATCAATACACCTTATAGGATGTTTCGATCAATAATGAGCATTGTTAACTAAAAGAGCTCGTGTTTTAGGATGTTTCACATTGCTTCTTCTTTGGGTGTGTTTTATAATGTTAATATGAAAAATTTGCGCACAACACCATATGTTATGTTTGACATATCGTATTTGAGATGTTTTGAGATTTTAGAGTTCCATAGAGATTTTGAACTCTGAAATCCTTAGATGCGTACTGCAGTGAGGAACAAAAGGAACACAAGTACAGTTGCTTCCCGACCCTCCACATCTCGCACAATCCCAGAGCCAGAGCCAGAAGCAGTGAAGGAGGAACTGAGTGCACAAGTAGAGGTTGATCGATTTCAATAAATCCTCGACCAGATGGCTGCCAATTCTTAACAAATGACATCCTAACTAAATGAACTCCCAAATGTGGAAAGTCCACAAGGAGCAATGTAGCTTGAAGAAGAGGCTCCTCAACTTCTGTTGGAGGAACAATTTTGAAGCTCCTTTACCTACACCATCGCCACTATTATCTGAATAAGCTTTTCTTACCCTTTTACTTTTAATTTTTTTTGTTTCTCTTGTTAGTTTTTATTTCATTTCATATTTGTTTGGATTCATTTTATATCTTTTATTTGGTTTCATGTCATTTCTTTTGTTTGGTTTCATGTCATTTTTTGTTTGGTTTCATATCATTTTTGTGTTTCAATTTCTTTTTTTTTGTTTTGAGGTCATTTTCCCTTATTTGGTGGTTGACTTGTCACATTAAGGACAATGTGAACTTTAAGTGTGGGGAGGTAACATTGACTTTCTTAATTGCATGGTTTGCATTTTGTTAAATAGGATGCATTTTTAGGCATATCATGTGCTTGGTGTTAGCAATAGAACCGTATTTGAATCATTCTGATGGATATTGCCATGAGATTCTGTCATGCTAGTTGGAATTAGATTGAATGCATGCTTAAACTCGGATTAGGCTACTTGAGTAGAAAGTGAACCATATAGAGTGATGAAAAATGGTTGGTTACATAAGCTTAGTCACAAATTGACATTTGAACAATGAGGTAGTGTAGAGATGCATAATAAGTTTTCATTGGAGCCAATGTGAGGATTGAGCCATATGAATCCATCCATAGTCATCCTATTTCTTTGTTGAGTGATAATTCCTTAGGTTATTACCTTCAGAACTTGCTTTGAATCGGTTTGAGTCTATTGGATGCATGCTTAATAGAGATGATTTAGGCCCTTTTTGTGTTAACCTTTGGCTTAAATGACCTACCCTTTATATTATCCTTTGCTACCCCATTGAGCCTTAACCTTACGTTTATTGAAAACACCCAAAAATTTAAAATTTTAACCCTTTTTAACTTACCCATTCACAAGCTTAGTAGAGTATTAAGTAATACATTAGGTGGGATTGTTATGAAAATTTATCGAGATGAGTTGAGTATATTTCTGCCTGTGGATTACAGTGTATATAGTGCTATTTTGATTCACAGTTCTTCCATATTTTAAAAAAAAGAAAAAAGGAAAAGAAAAGAAAAGAAAAAGAAAGAACAAGGTAGTAGCATCAATAAGTTCCGAATATAGTATAATTGTATATCTCAGAGTTATGTGTTGTTATCCTTTTATATCTGCCTTTTACTTTATGAATGCTTGTGATTAACCCTTTTTCCCTCTTTACCCACCTTAAACCTTACCACATTACAGCCCTAAACAAGTAATTTTGATCTATTTATGCATGAAATCGTTGTAGAGGAGAATTGGTGTATTAGCAAGCATATGGTAGTGTAGTTCCCTATAGGAAGTTTAAGCAAAACACTAACTATCAAACACTTGAGAGAAACGAGTGAAAAATATGAGGAATATTCATTTTGCATCTTTACTTATCTTTGAGTGATGGTGCCAATTGCTGAGTATGCTTATGTACACCAATGAAAAGGTAGTCATGATATGTGTATTAACTTGATAATTGAGTTGGCTTAAATTTGAGGGATTGTATGTTTTGATCTTTTTGAAAATGAAGTGATAGAATTGATTGGTTGTATTTATTTTGGTTGAGGACAAGCAAAGATTTAAGCATGGGGAAGTTAATAGTTGGGCATTAGTCTATGTTTTTCTAAGTAATTGGCATGTGTTTCTTGCATAATTGTTAATTATTGTTGTAGTTTAGGATTAATTTTGTATGTTTTCATTTAGTTTGATTTCCATTGTTGTTCTTTTATCTTTGATGTTAATTTAGGGTAAGAATTGACTATTTTTATGTAGGAAGGAAGATGAAGCAACTTGGAGATTGAGCTATAGATCAAAGAGGAAAAGAAAAGAGGAGTCCATCTGTTGCAAATTCCCAAGATCGTGGGAATTATAATCTGATTCATAATATGGGGCTTCATTAAACTTAGGGTTTTTGGACTATAAAAACATAAATAAGTCTCCATCATAAAAGAGAGACGAAAACCTTCTGTAGAAACACCATCCTTGAGTAAAGAACACATGTTTGGAGCCTTGAAGAAGGATTGAAGTCAAGGATTATCATCAAGATTGGAGAAAATAGCACATCAACACCAAGGTTTCTAGATTTTGGCAGAGAAGATAAGGAGTTTACTTAATCAATTTTTTGTCAAATTTACTTGTTCTATTCTTTGTAAAATGGTTTATTTGAATGTTGATGATGTTATGGAGACCATGAGTGGGTGATTTAGTTTTATGGAATGCTTTTGAACTATTTTGTTAGAACTCTTATTTGGGATTGTACAATGAGAGTTAGAAGCCTATAGACATACAATCATCACGTTCATTGATTAGTTAGAAGAGAGATCTCGATGAATTCAATTGATCACTAATAGGATAGTTTAATAACTAGTTGAATTGGTAGAGTCAATGGGTAGGTTGAGAGATCGTCCAATTGATTCCATTTAATTCAATTAGGGACAATTAATTACACCTTTAAAGAGGGTAATTAGTACATTCGAAAATATAGGGTGAGATATAATTCGATTAATAAAATAGGAGGGAGACAAAATAGGGAAAAAAGTAATCTCTAGTATTTAGATTCTTGACTTACAATTCTTTTGTATTTTGGTATTATCTATTGCTTTGTTTTAGTCTTTTAATTTTAATTTAATTTTTCAAATTATTTGCATTAAACAATTTTACCGGTTTTGTTTAAATTAAGTGGTAACTGGGCATCAATCCCTGTGGGATTGATATCCGCTCTTTTTAACTACAAGTCACAACTCTTTTACTTGCAGTTTTTGAACGTAAAATAAGTAGATAGGTTTTACTATCATCACTACCATTGATAAATTCCTTTCTCATTAAATTCCATACCTATGCACGATTATAGATGAACTTGGTCACCTTTTTCACTTTTTGTACAGTCTTATCATTAACAGGAAAATATCTAGGATCTCTTATATTCTCTAGCATTAAGTCAATGCAATGTGCAACAAAAGGAGACTAAAAAAAGAATTATACTTATTTTGCAACCTTTTTCCTACCACTTTATAACCAGAATCATTGTTAGTAATAAACTGAACAATATTTTTTGGCCTTACTTAATTCAGAACTTTATTAAATATCGCAAACAAAGTCTCAGTATTCTTATAAGGCTAGTGCATCAATAGATTTTAAAAACATAGAGTTATTTATGGAAAAAACCAAAAAGTTAATAACAGGCTCTTGTTTCCTATTTGTCCAACTATCACACATGATTGAACATCCATAAGTAGCCTAATTCACTTTTCTTTCTGCCAAATAACTCGTAATTTCAGAAACAGAACAGCTCAAAAGTTTACCTCTTAAGTCATCAATCGAACGACCTTTATATCCCAGACCATAAGAGGCTTTTACATCCATTATAGGTTAATAATAATAAGACTAAGAACCATTGAATGGTGAACTTGTATCATACCACCATCTAGCTACTGCGATATTAATATTGTGTCTCTTAATTACATTGCACTATGAATTGAAGGTTAGGATCCAGGAGTCATTCGTGGTGCAAAAAAACTAGTCACCTGCCTTCTTCTCTTCCTCACATTAGGTTCAGGAACTTCTTGGGCTTGGGATGAAACACTACCAGTACCACTACCACCACTACCACTACCACTACCATTACCACCTTCAACATTTCCACAATCACCACGAAAATTAGAAAATGAACTTCCACAACCAATTTCAAAATTGAACCTTTCCCTTCTATCTCTCTCATGTTGATATTTTTCAAGCAATGTTTTCATTTCCACCTCACATCAAGCCTTACTTTTTTACAGGGTTCCATATCTCCTTAACCTCAGCTAAATGTTTCTTTGATAGGGTGATTTCTCCACCTTTCAAATGCTTGTTATAAAACAAGCAAATAATATGGTTTCTCATACCAGGAACTAACGCAGCATAAGTCCAAGCTGGATCATTGTATCTTCCTAACGTGGGTTGATCAGGAGTACTTGAACTTCCTTCTATTTATCTGTAAAAATAAATGAATGCATATATCAAAATAAATAACACAATTTCATTACACAATATGCATGTCCATATTATATAATATAACTCATTTTGTATTATTTCATTATACACAATTCAATTTCATTGAACATAATTCATTATAAGTCAAAAACTAACAATTCAATTATTCAACATATATAATTACACAAAACACACACAAACAATTTTCATTTCCAATATTCACAAAACATACATAAATAATTTCTATTTCTAACAATTTCCATTTCCGAATTCCAACAATTTCCAACAATTTCATTTCTAAAATTTCCAAAAATTTCAATTTAACTATTACAAAATATACATAAACAATTTCCACTTCCAACAATTTTCAATAATTCAATTTCTAACAATTTTGAACAAGTGCAATTCAAAGTTTCAAACATTACAAATCATACATAAACAATTTCCATTTCAAACAATCATAAAACATACATAAATAATTTTCATTTCCAACAATTTCCATTTTCCATTAATCATAAAACATACATAAACAATTTCCGTTTCTAACAATCACATCACATTCATAAACAATTTTCATTTTTAACAGTTTTCATTTCCAATAATCACAAAACATATATAAAACAATTTTCATTTTCAACAATTAGAGAACATACATAAACAATTTCCATTTCCAACAATTTCCATTTACATTAATCACAAAACATACATACAAACAATTACTATTTCTATCAATCACAAAACATACATAAACAATTTTCATTTCCAATAATCACAAAACATAAATAAAATAATTTTCATTTCTAAAAATATCAAAATATATATAAAAAATTTCATTTCGAACAATTTTCATTTTCAATAATCATAAAACATACATGAAACAATTTCCATAAACAACAATCACAAAACATACATAAAACAATTTCCACCTTCAACATTTTCCAGTTCCATACTTCAATGGAAGTGTGGAACTGGAAAATGTGTTTATGTATTAAAATCTCTAAGTATTGAAATATAATTTGGAACTAGAATTACCATAAATACCTTGAATCACATAATTAATTATTAAAATTAAGGAAGGTATATTATGGAACCTTTTTTTTTTGAAATTGGACCCTCAAAATGTTTGTTGGACTTTTGCAAACTATACCTTTTTAAGAAAATTAGGTCCAACAACGTAAAACAATATAATGTGTATTTAAGAACATTAACAAGTAGACAATTATCTCACTGTAACACCTTATATATTTGTATACATTGCTTTTGAGTTTTTTTAATAAAATTGATGTAGAATCTAACACGTATAAGTCATACTTAAATAATGTAGTCAAGTTAGTTGAGTTAGATAAACCTCACTTATAATTGGTAAAAGTTCAACTTTTGCCAATTGAATTATATGTTATATTTGTAAAAAAAGAATAATAAATTGATTTCATTCATATTTAAGTATAGAGAAATGCTAAAGGAAATAGGTATGGTCAGCAAACATTTAACTATATAATATCAACCCCTTTAAAAATTAACAAAACTGATTTGTAAAATATGATTTTGTATCTATATGTCTATTTAGTATTAACAAAATTGCTAACAATCAACAGTTCAGTCAATTCAACACATTTCCAAGTTTCACTCAACATTCATAAAATCACTGTCTACTCCAGACCAGTTCCATACTTTCATTATTTCATTCCACATCCACATTTTGTATCTATATCTCTATTAACAACTTCACTAAATTAATTTACAATTTTCACTTTCACACTTTCAAAATTCCATTCCACTCCACAGTCCACAGTTCCATTCCATTCCACTCCACTTCACAGTCCACAGTCCACATCCACATCCACAGTCCATAGCAACAGAACAACAAATTAACATATTCCATTCCTAATTCACAAAAAACACCAACAATTCCATTCACAATTCACAAATACATTAACAATTCCATTAATAAGAATTCACAAAAAATACATAAAGTCATAACACTCACCCAATTATTTCAAAAATTCAACAACAATTTTAACAGGTCAAGGTCAGGTAGACCTGGCCTGGGAGAGGAGATCCGAGAGTGACTGAGGCTAGTGAGGTGTTGATGGTGGTATGAGGGCATCGGTGGTCGTGGCAGGTGGTAGGATTTGGTGGAGAGGGGCATCAAGAATGGAGAGAGATAGTGAGATGTGTGAGAGAGAAATAAAAGATTAGGAGAAGCCAGAGTTATGGGCCATCAGTAGTGGCGATGGCAAGTGGTAGGTGTGTGTTGGTGGTAGTGGCTGATGGGTGGTGGGCGTCGGTGGTGGGTTAAGACACTCGAGAGAGATAGTGAGATATGAGAGAAAAAAGTCAAGTGTAAGAGTGGGATGGGAAGAGAAGGACAACAGCAAGATGGGAGTTAGCGATGGTTGTTGGGTCAACGGTAGCGACGGTGAAGAATAGAAGAACTGTGAGTGAGAGTGTGAGGAGATGAGAGATAGGTCACTCAAAGAAGAGGAGAACAAAAATGCATGCATGCATGCGTAATTAGGGTTAAATTTTTTTATATTTTACAAATATGCCCTACATTTTAAAAATTTTCGATACCGATGATATATGTCCTGTATTATAAATACCTTAAGTACCGACCGGTACCGTATAAAATATGTCAGTACAAACCAATATTTACACTAGGTACACACTACCCTTTACCTCGTACTGTTCCCCAGTCGGTACGGTACATACCGCCCAGTACCTACCGATATGGAAGGAAACACAAACCTTTTGTTGTGATTGCAGATAGTTATATACTTATAGAAGAGGTACTACAATAATATATGAAACAAGAGCAAAAAATGCCTATAGGTAACACATTACTTCATATGGAAAAGTTCCAATAATGAAGAAGACAACTAAATAGGGGGTTTGTATGTCAAAGTAAGAGGGACACAAGGGCAAATTTGGCTTTTTAAGAAAAGATGAAGTCAATGAAAAATGCTTCTTCTTGCCTGGTCATTGATTTCCTCAATGGTTGTGGGTTCTTTTGCATAAGGAGGAAATGCCCTTTTAATTTTTACTACTCTAGGAAGATCAATCATCAAGAGAATCAAAGGGATAACAATGGTAGGAGTAAGAAGTTGAATGTTCTTTTGAGGTTAAGAGAGGTAGTCAGCAATGGTGTTTTGGTTCCTTTTTATATATCGAACTAATAATTTATATTGAGAGAACCATACTTTCCACTTGGAAGGGGTCTTTTTCTTGGGGTGTTACACATTTAGGAAAGATGTGTTGTCCATTAACAATAAAGTGATAATGAAACAAAATTTTTCTATCCCTCATTTTACTGTAAGGATTTATTTTGTACATCACATGGTAATATTTTTTTGATTCCTAAAATTGGTCACTATCATGAACATAATAGAATCTTTTACTATGTAATTATTTTTAGAGGACTATACCTTAATATTCTTCACTGACATTAGTCTGTAAGATTGATTCTCTTTTGTCAATAATTTTAAGCAATAGTGGATTATGAGCAACTTTCTTTAGGTATTGTACTACGTGTGTCTGTTTTATTCCCTATGATGGAGGACTCTTTTTTAAGGGCTTTAACAACTGACTAGTATAATCAAGATATGAGGGATAAAATCTCATATATAATTGACACTACCCAAGAATAGTTGATCTATTTTGTCATGGGCTTCTCATCAGGGAAGTTGGACAATTCACTAACGATATATGGGCTTGGTTGATAATGTCCATCATGGAATTTCATACCTAAAAAGTCTATTTAGGTAGTACCAATTTGGCCTTTTTGGGTTAAGAGCATTATATCATACTTGTTGGTGATGTTCCTAAACATTTCTAGTAAGGCCTTATGTTCACATGTATGTTTTGAGAATAGCAAGATATCATTTATACAGACTAAAGCATTGTCTAGTATGGACTTATAGATCTTTAACATTACTACATGGAATAATGAAGGGGCCAACTTTAGATCGAAGGACATGACCGTCCATTGATATTGGACATTTGGGATGCAAAATGTTATCTTATATCATTCTACAGGCTGTATCCCTCTCTGCCAAAATATGACGTTGAGATCAAATTTCAAGAACACCTTTGCCTCTTTCAGTAATCCTATTTGTGTCGCCCTTTTTTTCCCATATAAATGCTTGATAAGCCCAGTTAAAGTCAGTATGTTCAATTAACCCTTGTCATAGTAGGATGGCACATTCTTCACTTTCCATAGCCAATTCTTTTGGATTCATGCTTAGATAGGTAGCCTTAGTGGGATTAATATTCTCATTATGAATGGAAATTAAATGAAGAATTATAGGTTTTGCCGTAAACGATTTGGGTGATCAAATTGATCATGGTTTTGAGCATAGTGTTGCATTAATTGGTCTCTTATACTTTCATAATCTGGGGAAACTTTTAAGAGCCCAAACATATTGGACACATTAGTGCAGGGACAAAAGAACTGCTTAAATTTGATACCTTGGGGTAAAATTTGCAATTTATTTGTTTGGAAATAAATTTCCATCTCAATTAATAAATCTGGCCCCAAGAAGTTACTACTAAGAAATTTTGTCTATACGATGTAATGTAGGAAGAATTTTATTCCAACTTTTTTAATGATTATGAGATCAATCTTAAGAGATTTACCATCTGCAAGAGTAAAATATGCTCTATAAGATTGTGATGCTTCAGGGGGTAGGATTTGGGGCTTGATTACAATTTTATAAGAGGCTGTGTCCATGTATCCTATAGCCGTGATAGGTCGATGATACTTGCTTAAGCTGTATTTCCTCGTAGGGCCTGATGTATAATGTAATATTGGAATTTACTTTTAGGCAAGACTCTCTTATCATAAACATGTAATTTTTCTCTCCTATATCTTCTCCTGTAAAAGAATCACTTTCTTCACTAGACATATAAATAGGGACTACAAATTGATTGTCTTTATGTTCATTTGTTTGCTCATTAAATACAGACCCAACAGTCCCATCATTCATGATTGGCATAATAGCCTTAATAGATTTTAAAAGTTTCATGACTCTTCTGGATTTAATAGGACATCTTTTGACATAATGTCTAGGTTTTTCATAAAGATTGCATTGATCTAACTTCTTTACTCCAGGAAATCTTTTCTTAAAGAATATGAAAAATTTTCTTTTCCTTTTATGAGGTCTTTGATGTTGTTGTTATTATGTTAGCCTTGTCCTGTAAAAAAGAGACTTTTTCTTGTAAAAGCATCCTACCATTTTCTTATATTTAATCTTCAAGTAGGCTTTTTATGGGCCTGTGTGAAGTAGTTTTTTTATAAATCATAGTCGTAGGGAATTTCTGTTGTGCATATAATTTGTTAAGATTAGCCTATGTCTGTTGGTATAACTCTCCTAATGAGATTTCTATTATGTAATGGCACAAAGAGTTTATTGTTCTCTATAGCTTTGATTTGATTTTAATAAGTAGATAGGCAATAAACGTATATATGAGATTGAGATCATTAAACTTGTTTAACATGTAATATTTCTTAGACATTTTTGGAAAATGCCTCTGAAGATCTCTCTTGTTTAGATAATATCACTTCATTTCAAAGTATTCTTGCTGACTTTGCCTATCAATTAGTTCAAAGTCTCCATTAAATTCCTTGTGGATCATTCCTAGTAAAGTTCCTACCTCAAAAAGCCTGATAGCCTGAAGCTTCTTGTATTCTCCTAAGCTTTGAAACCATTCTTGTAAATTTTCAATCATTATGGAGACAAACTCCATTAGTATTTCTTTAAGGCTAGCTACTATCCTAGTCATTTATGCTTCAAATTAATGTAACCTATCTCTCCATTTTGTGGGGAAATATCTTCAAATGTAAACCAAGGTTTTTAGGCTAGTCGGTTGTGATCTTTGAATGCTGCTATATTGGTTTTGCTCCTAAAGAGTCCACATCTTCTACTTTAGGTTCTTTATTTCTTTTCTATGAAGGAGTATTTAGAATGGGCATCAAGATTTGAGATAACTGTGAGAGATCAACTATCTAATTAGTGTCAGATCTAGACTCAAAATATTATGAAATTAAGTTAGAGAGATCAGTAAGTGAAGTAAATCACGCGTTAATATAGAAATTATGTACAATATATGATATATACAAGAAGGGGGGTTGAATTATGTATTCTTTTTGCGAATACAAAATCTTTAATATTTCTGATAAGAGCTTCTCTAACTTGTTAAAAGAACATCACTAACGTTATACGAAAATTGTTACGTAGATAAATTGCAAATAACTTCTATATACTTTTTAAGAACAAAATAGAATAAGTTGATAGATAGAAGATAGACACTGCGATTTTATACTAATTCATCAAATGTACAAGTATTCTTTCTTCCTTATATAGCCTCTTCAAGTCTTTTACACCAAGTATTCTTTCAGCTATCTTAGCCTCTCTAGGTTCTTAGCCTTTTCTTTCTCTCACTAGAAAGATATTCTGAGCTATTGTTATTGTAGGTTTAGCTCTCCAGTATCACACTACAGAATTTTTTCTTTTCTAAGTATACAATTGAATGCTCAAAAGATGTAAGGTCAAAAGTTTTCCGAAAGGTTGAAAAGTTGTAAAGTTGTAAAGTTGTAAAGTTGTTCAATCTTCGACTACGATTGGTATTTATAGTCTAAGTTGCTAACTGCTTCTTGATTCTTGACAACTGCTTCTTGAATCTTGATAATCGCTTCTTGAATCTTGATAACCATTATATAGTTGAGTTTTGTAACTAACTCCAACTAATTAACTGCTCAACGTACTAGCGTACCTTCTGCTTCATATCGTCTGTGTTTTCTTCTGTGTTTTGCTTCTTCTGTATCTTTACTTCTTTTGTGTATTTACTTCTTCTGTCTTCTGCTTCTTCTGTGCTTTGTTTCTTCTGTGTTTCGCTTCTTTTACGTTTTCTTCTTCTATCTTCTGCTTCTTCTGTGTTTTGCTTTATTTTATTTTTTGCTTCTTCTGTCTTCTACTTCTTATGTGTTTTGTTTTCTTCTGTATCTTTACTTCTTATGTCTTCTGCTTCTTCTGTATCTTTACTTCTTCTGCGTTTTGTTTTCTTCTGTATCTTAACACACTCATCAAACTAGTTCATTTATTTCTATCATTATTATTATTTGATTGTCATCAAAATTAATTATCGTAAAATCATCATGACTTAACAATCTCTCCCTTTTTGATGATAACAAATAATCATAATTTAGAAAGATAAAAGTGAGTGAACTGTTTTTATTCATATGATGAATAAGAAAATATCAAACAAAATACACATATGTTATCTTCTTCTTTTGTATCTGTTCTTCTCTTCTTTCTTTTCTTCTGCTTCTGTTCTTCTCCCCTTATTCTTTTCTTCTTTCTTCTTCCTTTTACTTTTCTCCCCCTTTCTTCTGTTCCTCTCCTCCTATTTGTTATTAATCAAAAATGTTTTCTCAGATGCTGCATGATTTCAGAAAACATTCGTTGCATGTTAGTCCTGATCAATTTGAGGTCTTCTTTTACTGTCACCCGAAGATAAGTTACTTCCTCATGTAGATCACCAACAGAATCCCTCAAATCATCAACCTTAGTATGAATTTCTTCAATCTCCTTCACTAAGGCTTCCTAACTCCACTGTTGAGTGACTAACTTCTTCCATTGTAATTATAGGAACTCGTTGAGGTGCACTTGATGGATAGAAGTTTGTTTCAACATATGTTTCTGAAGGTAAAACATCTAATTCAATGATTTTCAAAACAGGAGGTTTGAACAATTGTTTTCCTTCAGGGAGTTCAAGGTCATCAGGTTTTGGTAGTTTTGGTATTGGTTTGCCAAGAAAGTAAAGGACATCTTTAATTGATGGTATATAACTCAAAGTTATAAGGTGAATAATTAGGTTCACAAGAGTTTCTAAGTTGAAACTGATACCTCCGACCATGATAGTTTTGAACCGTCCTTTAGTCACCCTTCTAACTGCCTGAGAAGTTGCGTCTATAGAGAAGCGTCCACAGTGACTTCCTGATGCTTTCAAAATGTGGTCTAAAACATAGATTCCTCTTGATTGTTCTGTATTGCATGCATCATCTATGCTTCTCACAGCTTCTTGTATTTGCTCATCTGTAAGGTCATCTGTTTTCCCATCAGGGTACATCTTTTGTTTCCCTTTTTCTACATTGAGTACAATATTTGATGCTCTAGGCTGTACATCAGGTACAATCTTGATCAATCTTCTACCTGTAGCTGGGTAGATAGTATACAGATCCTTTGTCATCTTCAACAGATATGGTTCTGATTTATCATCTCTCAGAATCCCATGTAATCTTCTCTGTGGGAGTAACATTTCCACTCACACTGTGTCTAACAGTACGCTCCCCCTCAGTCCTTACTTTCTCTATAAAAGTTATCTCCTCCTTTTCTTGAGTTTTCAATCCCATTCTACATATAGTAGACGCATTAATAATGCTTTTGGTATTCATCTTTACCCTGTTTCCTCTGTCCAGAAGAATTCCAGAATCTTTAAAGACTCTTATTAACATCATGCCATATGGTAAGGCATTGGAATCCCTCTTTGTCTTCATCATATACTCCAAAATTAGGTGTGGAATATTTATTGGCTGATGGTTAAGTAGATAGAACAAGCATTGTTCATCTATGTTTGTCACAACATTCTTCGATCCTGTTCTTGGTAGAATACAGTGAAAGAGTATCTTATATAGAACCCTAGCCTTCGAAACAAGATTTGATGCCTTCTTGTCCTTTAGGTCACTACATCCATATAGTTGTCGATTGACATATGCCTTCTCTACAAGGCTTTCAGTCATCCATCTAGTGTTTTGAGACTCCTCTTCTCCAACACATGGACATCCAATGACCTTATTGATTAGCTCCAATGTCAAAATAACCGACAATCTATCCACCATTGATACTACAGTATCGTCTACTACTTTCATATTCTTCCGAAAATCATAAACTTTATTTAGATAAACTGCTTCTCGAACCTGAAAGAAGTTTTTCCATCCTGCTGTATCGGCTTTTGATTTAATGTCCTTCTGATTCTTCTTCAAGGAGTCAAAATCAACGAGTCTTCCATAAATCATAGCTTGCTCCATTTTGATATTTAGACAGTAGGAACTTTTTCAAAGTAATGAGATTTGTCTTTGACGATGAGAATGTAAATGAAAGGGCTTAAAATCAGGAGTAATGAATGATTTTTGTTTAAGAGCTTCTACAAAAGTCAATTTTAGAGAATTTTAAGAGTATTCTAGAGTCGGTGATGTTCTGAACCTTTTGAGAGGATTTCTCTTATATACTACCTTCTCAGAAGTTACCGTCTGTAACTTACAGTTACTATGCTCTAGAAGACTTAAGACTTCTTATCTTCCTTCTGTAAAGACCTCTAGGTCATGACGTGTCAGACGATTGGTCACTCAACACTACCATATTCAAGTTTCGTCTGATTTCTTGGAATCTTTCTTCATTTAAGGGCTTAGTGAATATATCTTCCCATTGATGTTTCGTCTCAACAAAGTGTAGACTAACAATTCCCTTCTGTACATAGTCTCATAGAAAATAATGCCTAACTTCAATATGCTTTACCTTTGAGTGTTGTATTGGATTCTTCGATAGGCTGATAGCACTTGTGTTGTCACAGAAGATTGAGATTTGTTCTTCTTGTATTGAATAATCTTCTAACTGATATTTAATCCATAACGTTTGTGAGTAATAACTTGCAGCTGACATATATTTAGCTTCTATAGTAGATAGAGCAATTGAGCTTTGCCTCTTACTTGACCATGAAACTAGATTATTGCCAAGAAAGTGACATCATCCACTTGTAGTCTTCTTATCAATCCCGTCTCTAGCGTAATCAGCATCACAGTAGCCAATTAACCTGAAATCTTTACCTTTCTCATACATTAAGCAAAGATCAG
>JANZXR010381571.1:0-17685 GCA_027575705.1 Erythroxylum echinodendron
TTTAAAATACTCCTAACCCATTCCAATTTACCAAAATGACCAAAATGCCCTTCCCATAAGTGAGGGGATGTTACAGTAAAGACCATCGTGGAAGGATATTCGGCTTAGGTTCATTTATGAACACATGTTATTTGCAATCCTCCATATCCAGTACAGCAGCATCTAGTAGGTGGTCCTTACCCAATAAAGTCTATAAGCTTCGGAGCACTATACAGATATTTGCAACTCAGTTGCAACAGTCGATGGAGTACATAGCTCAGCTGCATAATGAGGTGGATGAGTTAAAGGGAAGGGGCAACATCTCATCGTAGTAATCAAAGCATCTGCGGTCACCATATGAATAGCCTACTTGTAGTCATTTAGTATGAATTAAATACTTGTTTTGTACAAAATAATTTTTTGTTATCAATTAAGATAATTTTTACTTTATATCATCAATTAACTTTCTATTTTAACAAATTAAATGTAGAAACAAATCAAAATATTATCAATAGATAACTGATAACTGTATAAATTATGCATCAACCATAAGATCATCAAATAAAATTAAATGTAGGGAAAATTTAAAAAAAAATTAGTAAATTTACTGACGAAAAAACAAAGTTTGACGGTAAAATCTATTCAATTTATCGTCGAATCACTAAGAACTGTTGGTAATGTTGTCATTAACTTACCAACAGACAAATCTTGTCCGTTAGTAACCTTACTGATGGAAGCAATCTTTCCATCACTAAACTTACCGACAACACAGAATAACCATCAGTATATTCACCAACAGTAACACAAAATGTCCATCGGTAAATTTGTGATGGAAAATTTGTGGTTCGTTGAAAATTATTACTTATGGTCATTTCTCCGACGTCTTCATCTGTTGGTAAATTTAGTCACTAACTTAGCTTATCGACAGAATGTGAGATTTTTCGTCGGTAATTTCTGTCGCTAAACTTTATTTTTCTTATAGTGAATGGGGACAAGGAAGATTTATAAATAATTTTTTACAATCTTCAATTAATAATTTTTAGATAAATCATACCTCATTTAGAGAATATTCAACTGATCCTTCCCTCCTTCATTGATATAATTGTAATGGCCATGATGATGTGACATAATAATGTTCTTATTTTAAGAACAAGAAGCAATACAAACCCCCAACTGCCTCAAAGTCCACGTTCAAAACATCTAATTTTAGCATCCTCATCTCAAATGACTAGCAATCAATCTTGGATTTTGGATATTGTGTTGGATCACCACTTAGCACTTAATTTAGAAAACTTATTATTCAAAATTTTATGGATAAGATGAGGTCAAAATTAGCATTACTAAATCTTTTCTAATCTCTCATACTGGGTCTTCTTTATGCAATTATAATCTTGTACTCTTTAAAATAACTGATATCTTTTATATTCATAACTATTGCAGCAATTTTCCATTTATTTTTTTACTAATTTAAATAATGTTCTGTTGAATTCTTCCTTAATCATTTTAATATTAAAGATATCCATATGAGATAGTTGCTCTATATAGGAAGACCTGATAGTGGCTTATATTCCATGTTATTAGAGCTAACTTATTAATCGTCGATCTAATCAAGCTATGATGACATGTTCACTCTTATAATGGCACTCTAGATTATGTCATGTAGATTTTTAAATAGTAATCTGTACTTTAAGCTAACACTAAATTCCTTTTTTCCTTTAAAAGTTATGATATTTTTCATGCTTTGGTAAAATTAATAAATTACTATTTTATATTTCTACTCATCAAGCTAAAGATCCCTCATAATTGGTAAGCTCAAATGTATAGAGTCTTACGCCTCTCACTTTGTGGGAATGGGACTTCGGAACATATGGAGGGGGTGGGATATATGATGATTCCTCCTTCTCTTGGCTTCCTACTTGGTAGTGTTCGACCTTCTTCTTAGTTGGTTCTTCCAATTCTTTTCCACTTTTAAGTATGATGACCTTTAATTGCTCTCTTAGAGTTTGTATTGCTCAAAAGACTCCCCACACATTTTGCGTAGAAAATGTGTTTGCCAGTTAGTCACTTGAACCTTTAAATTATGGATGGATGAAGCATGATTTCTCACAATTTAGTTGAACTTAGCTTCCATCCTCTTCTAACTTTTATTTTGGCTCATAAATTTGGACTTTATCACACCCATTAGCTTGTTCATCTTTATTTCAATGATCCATGTCTATCTCGTTGAAATCCTGGTAGGGCTTCTACTCTTAGTTGGTTTTCTACATTAACAAACCAAGCTATATTTGAGAGCTTCTTCCACCCAAAATTAAAGGTATTTTAGTAAAGGTTATTACCACCTTGAACTAGCTGTGCTCTCATAAAATTTAGCTGCTTTATATTGTTATTGTTCATTAGAAAGTAATAAGCTATAATATGATCTTCATGACCGTACAATTCATATCCATGTTGAATTGCCCTTAGTGGGTTGGGAGTAATGGCCTTCAGGTTGTTTATTTGCTTAGTTAAGTTTACTACTTTAGCCTGTTATTCTGTCACTAAATCGACATCAAACACTCCTTTTTGATCCTTAAAAATTGGTTGCTATTTTCTCTCTCCAATGTCCATAGAAAAATATTGTTTGTCATATCCTCCAACAAATCATATCAGCATTTACTATCTTTCTCATCAATAAACCACCAGCTACTATGTCAATGGTACTCTTATAGGTTGATTGACTCTATTATAGAAGGTTTACAATAGTTATAGTGTGGGCAGCTCCTTTACAGCTTTTCAAATCTTTCTATAATTCCCCTTCACTTTGCTGAAAATTTGTTATCTCTTTAATAATCCTTGTGGTCTTTGTTAAGGGTAAGTACTTAACTAAAAAGAAACTTGTACCAACTGCTCCTATATTTTCACATTTTCTAGGCTAAGAGAATTCAACAACGCCTTAGCTTGATATTTAAGCGTGAATGAGAATAACCTCATCTTGGCTCCATCGTCTAATAATCCATTACATCTAAACGTATCACATATCTTCAAAAAGTTAGCTAAATGAGCATTAGCATCTCTTCCTTTAGCTTCTTCTTCAACTTTTCTTAAAGTTCCATGTCTCATCTCGTCATCCAAACATATTAGATATCCCCTAAAACATGCATTAAAATTAAATTATTGCCCTAGTTAACAATAATCAAATAAAAACACAAATATAAATATAAGTCCTAAATAGATGATTATCACCCAACAAAACATCTAATAACACATTCTACAACCTAGAAAACATACTTTTACCTATCATTTGACAAACTCTAAACTTGCAACTCAATTTATTATTTGTTAATGTGATTGATCACCAATAAGTATATCGGCGCATGTTCAAGAATGACAAGTGAAAGTTATCTAAAGGACATTAACGATTGCTTGTGGTGAGTTATGTTGCACCTTATACAAGACATACATAGAGGTATGTGTTAAAGAATTACATATCATTCAAGAAAATACTTCACTAGATTTATGGCTCTGGAGATTGGGACACATTAGTGTGAAGGGGATCAAGTTACTAATTGAAAAATCACTTATTCATACTAAGTATTGAACAAGCACTTATTCGTACAAAGACTAAGGTTTCTTTTAACCCTTATGATTATTATGTGGTTAGAAAGAACCATTTTGTTTCATTTTATAAAAGTTTACCCAAAGGTACGTAAAAATGAAGTTACTACACTCCCACGTGTGTATTTCCATGGAAGTGGAGTCCTTAAGAGGTAATAAATGGGGTAGGTACATGAGACCTTTCGGAGATTTCATGTTATGGTAGGAAGGGAATGGAGAGAAAGTTGAAGTGTTTGTGAACTAACAATATAGGTTAGTATAACTCCAACAAGTTTGAAAAGTACAAGACATAGCATAAGGCATAAGAAGACAAAACTAGGTACGCTATAAAATAATGGTGTTGTTGAACAAATTAATAGAACTATTATGGAGAAGGTTTGGCATATGCTCTAAATGTCCAGTCTACCAAATCCCTTTTAAGGTGAGGTAGTCAAAATCACAATATACATAATCATTAGAACTCTTTTTGTCACTTTACATCTTGACATTCTTTAGATTGTATGGAAAAGGAACGATTTATCTGATATGCATCTAAGAGTGTTTAGATGCAAGGCTTTCAAGCATGTGCCAAACTGATTTTGAATACTACTTCTTATGTTTTCAATGGATATGGTGACAAGGAGCTCAGTTATAGGCTCTATAACCTGAAAAATCATAAGGTTGTTAAAAGCAAGGACATGGTCTTTTACAAGCATAAGATGAGTGTAAAACTCATTAAAGAGGACAATACTACTTCCAGTAGTTTTTCATTCGATATTGTAGATTTTACTCATATTCTAACTTCCTTTGATCAACCTACTAATGAAAAAGATGAACACGAGTTACTACAGGATGGAAATGATAAAGGGAAATGTAATGGTGATGAATCACATGAGACACATCTTCTGGATAATGTAGATGAGGTTTATAAGCATTACGAGCAGGGGGAGCAACCCACTTAAGTGTTTGAAAGTGTCTAACTTTGAAGGTCAATAAAAGAGAAGAAGCCTTCGACAAGATACCCTAGTTTGAAATATCTCCTAGTCATTGTTAACGGGGAGCTGAAGAACTCAAAGATAAAGACTCTTGACTCAAGGCAACGTAGAGTAGATGGTTTCATATAGATAAGATGGTGCCGATATATTAATGAAAGTGGTTCTTTCGAGTAAGCTCAAGCTTTGTAGTAAGCTCGTCGAGATGGGTTTTAAGTAATTAATAGATTGGTAGATTTCTCCTCTAAAATGTGCTAGAGGGGGAGACTGTTGTGGATCCAACCCTATTTTATAGATGATAGCTTAAAGAAAACCACTAAATCTAAACTCCAAACGTATTAGTTGTCTTCATTGATCAAAATGAATGAATTTGAGACAGAATTGATAAGTTGAAGCTATTTTGAAAATACACACCCATATTTAATATGCACATGCCTGGGTTAAATATGTACAAAAAATCTTATCATCTTAAAACTTAAAGATAGGTTTGAGAGATAGAAGTTTCATAGGATAGAGACACATGATGATAAAAGAGTTTTAAATTCCAAATAGCTTTCATCAAATATAGTTTTATTGAAGTTTGATTTCTATAATTTGTTTGAGAGAAGTATTGATGTGTGGTGCATGCATATGTGTTAATTTGTACCCAATTCTAGAAGTTGGAGCGGAGTTTTGAGAGAAAGCTAGAAAAGCTTTAGGTATGGTTGTTTTGTGAGGTATTTTTTGCTCAAAACCGTAAGACTTGTATCTTCTATGATTGAATTTAGTGGATTTCTTGTTGGTAAAATCGTGTGTCCAATAGGGCTAACACTGATGAAATGACTACGATTCTTGGAATGAATTATTTCAATAAAGTGAAATCTTCAATTAGCTCTGACAAAGATGCAACATTGAGCTAATGGTAGGAAAATGATGACAATAATCGTAAAATCTTACCGTTCAAATCCTAAGATTATCCCTAAAATTTGCACCTATTAGCAATAGGATAATTATAAAAAATAGCTCCCTTATTTTATTAAATTCTTTTCTTATATGTCAGCTTTGACTTAACTAGTTCATTGATCATTTTTGTAAAGAAAGTAAATAAATTTGAAACTTAAAATAAAAAAAACCAGTATAGATCAACTCATGGAAAAGGATTGATGAAATAAGAAGTAACCTAAAGTAACTATTGACTTTTAAGTTAGAAACATTAATTTTCTTAATCTTTTATTATGTGATTTTGGGTATTGTATAATTTGTTTATTTTTGTTTTTATCCTAGTTCAATTAGGATGATATTATTAATTAATTAAAACCTTATCTAGAGCACAATTTTTAAGATTTCATATTAAATTGGACTTCTTTAATAATTAAGCCCCATACTTAACTCCTAAATGCTCTCTATATAAGCTCAAGTTTAAAATGAACTCAAAGACAAATTTTCTCTTGTTTTATTTGTTATGTCCATTGTTAAATGATTTTAGGATGCCAGAAGAGATAAATTGACATAATAAAATAAAATATTAAAGGAAATATAATATTAAAAGAAAGTCTAAGCCCTAACTACAAGTTCACAAAATTTCAAAGCTTAAGTTGAGCTTTAACTACTAAGTTACAAATTCCTTTGATTTCCCTACTTCTAGATTAAATTTAGATTCATTCAAAATGTTAGGTATTATGCTACGCACTTTCTTTACATATAGGCATTTCACTATAATTCAAAGCCCTATAATCCATTATTGGCATTCAATTTTAATTAAAAAATTGTTCAATTCATTCTATGTGTTTTCTCTATTTTAAATCGTAAGGTCCTTTCTAAATATGATCTCCTTTTATTTCAAATCCTAGGTAAGACCATAAACTTATAGATAACTGTATATTTTAATTTTAAGCTAGGTAATATCATAAACTCCTAGATATTCAACTATTTGCTTTGATTTTAATTTTAGCCCTAAGACATCAATCTATGTATTTTATTTTAAGCCTTAGATAAAATCGAAAACTCCTAAACATTCAACTAAATATTTTTGTTTCTAATTTTTTAGCATATTTTACTTACATTACCCCTAAATTCATTTCAATTTAATCTCTCTAAATTTGCAAAACTCCTTTTCGACCTAACTAACCTCTTAGGCATGTAAAATTGGGTGTTCAAGATGTTTTTTATTTTACTAATTGACCTTTGTACTATTTCTTTGGTTTAGGACCCCTTTAATTCCTTTTGTTTGTGTTTGTTCTTTGTCTTTTCTCAATAGGGTACCATGAATACTTCGTTCAATATTTATTCAATTTTCAGTCCCATTTTTATACGTCCACAGTGTCGATGACACCCTATCTAGATATACAAAATCAATACATTAACTGTTTTCCATCTGGTTTCTTCACGAGCACCGTGTTAGCTAGCAAGTTAGGTTAATTTGAAACTTACGTACTTCATCGTCTACACCACATTGCCTTCTGAGAGCAAGGATTCTCTTTGTTTGCTTCACTGTTTTAAACTTAGGGTTGACATCTAGTCTATGTATAAACATCGAAGGATTAATTCATAGCACGTGTGTACGCCCCAACGCAAATATACCTCTATAATCAACTAGAAACATCTTCTGGTCTTCCCTCTCTTCAGAACTCGTGCCCTTGCCAACCCTAAATATGTGCTAACTTACGAGGCCTTTTGCTGAGATTTTCATAATTTCCTTATAGCTCCCCTCTCTCAATTCTTTCTCTAGGTGTTACTTATCCATGCCTAAATGCTTATAAGGGACGTATATACAGTATTATCTAGCTATGATGATGTCTCCCTTTACTTCCCTTGTTCCATATTTTGTAATGAAGTTCATAATTAGCTGACAAGGACATATTACAGCTCTAAGACGCCATAACGAAAATCTTCATAAGATAGTGTTGAAACTTATAGATCAATTTTTACGGCATGAAACTATATCATATGTATGACATGCTCATACATGTCCTCAATTTAAGTTAGTTTCAGAAAATATTTGTTCTCCCCCAAATCCCAAAAAAAAATCGATGTACATATGAATTAGATAGGATTTAAGCCCCAAGGCAGTGAAAGCATCATAAAACAAGATATGTACTAAGATACCATTATCAATGACTTCAAATTTTGATATAGTAGCTACAATCGTCATTGCATCATCATTCGAGATACCATTATGCTCCTCTTCTTTCTTGGGGCCAGCTAATTGATGAGACCCTGGTGGCAATTTCTAAAGGATATTTTAGTTTGTGAGACACTAATTTTGGGATCACCTCCTAGAATGAATCTGACCATTGTCGCTCACACTACCAGCTTCACTCAGATTGCCTCTCCCTTTTAACTTGTCCTCGAATTGTCCTAATTTTTCATATTGGATCAAACTACTCGTCCTTTTCTTCAAGTCTTCACAGTCCTCAATGTCATACCCATAGTCCCTGTGAAACCGATACTGTCTATTTATGTTTCTCCTTTTAGGGCCACAAATGAGAGGCTTAGGGGGATTTAACATGTCTTTGTCATTGATGAAATTCAATATTCAACTTAATAAAGCATTCAAAGGTGGCATGTGTACCGGCGACTGAGTTAACCGGATCATGGGCTGATCATAATCGACCTGAGCTATGTGCCACCCGACTTATATACCATTCGTTATTTTCAAAATAACGTCGTTTTAAAATTTTTTTAGTTAAAAAATCAACAGCCCAATCCGCCCATAATCCGTCAGGCCACACCCATTGACATTCATACGTCTATAAATGTTGACGATAAAGCTTTAAATTTTAGAGTGTTTGATACCCTGTACAAGTCCGAGATTTCTTTATAATACACTATATAACACGTCAGGTTGAGTTGTCTATTTTATACCTCGAAGATTAAAAGTTCGAATTTGAATGATGGGGATTCACGAAGATAATAATTTAGCCAAAAGGGTTGTCTCAACGCAGATCTTGTTGATCTTCATGAGATATATTTGAAGGTGGCACAGAAGGTGCGTTGTCTTCTTACGAGGGCCCCTTAGAGTTTACCGCATAAAATGACTTGTCTAATGGTTCCTATGAATAAGTACCCCCTGGGCAGAGGCAGATGAGACAAGATCTTCTGTCTAATTTTATGGTATCTAATTCTATCCTATAAATCTCAGTTATTTATTTATGCGGAGCCTGAGATTCACATAAATAAATAGCTGAAATTTATGGGACAGAATAAAACACCATAAAATTGGACAGAAAATCCTGTCTCAAGATAGATAGGGCACTTGCCCAGCCCTACTCTATTAAGGGCTCACTTTCACTGTCACGGTCATTCTTTCTTCATTATCTTTCAACTACTTCTCAAAGTCAGAATCGTATATCAAAATACACAGTCGTTAGGAGCCCACTTTCACTTACCTTTTAGCATCATTCCAACATTCATTCTTTTAACAATTGGAGGCTATTAAATGTCATTTAATAATTACAGAGGTGGGAAAGAGACAATTTTGGGTTGATATAATTCCCATATTATTACATAATCTTCTTTCAAAGACAAATGTTAATTTTTAGCTTCTCATACTTATAAATTCATTTGAAGTTTCTTACACTCTAATTTTTTTATGACCATCAACATATGAGTCTAAAATAATCCAACTCAAAATTTACAACAAAGAATTTTTCACGTTCCGACTTTTGAGTTTTGAATGATAATTTAAAGGTAAAGATTATAAATTTTTTAATATATTTGTAATTTGTCATTCATGTGGACACTATATTGGCATTTTAAATCAAAACATTAATATTAAATGATATTTTGTTTATTTGTGTTTCTTCTTTTATATTTTTAGATTACTTATTATTTATACAAATATAATTAAACGTTAATAAATAATTTAATTTTTTGTAATTGTAATTTTCATTATACTTTGCCCTAAGTATTGTAATAATTGTTTGATTTGCGTTTTTGTAGAGGTTCACATAAGTTTAGTAATAATATGACTAGAGTCAAATTTGAGGATTTGATAAGTTAGTGTACGGATAATTAATAATATAGTAATTAAAATTTTAAATAATATTTTCAATCATTAGAACAATGATGTAAAAGTTCACTACATAAACATAAAATAGAAAATAGTAAAAGTATTGAAATTGGTATTTAAGATTTTTAAGATCATGATCTACGAAGTTCTTTTCCTAAGTATGTTAATTTCTTATATTTTCAAAAATTAGTGTTTCTCTATAATTAAAATTTACTCTTTTTTTCTTCATTTTTAATATAGGATATTAAATTTTACTCTTTATTTTTTCCCCTGTCATAGATATAATACCATTGATATATCTTTGTGATATATTGTCAAGTTATTGGTGTTTTGTTATACTTGCATACTTCTTCCAATTCTATATAGGTGTTTTTGTTCTTTTTCTAGTTCAATTGTGTTATAATTATATATTGTCGATTTATTTGAGCCTTTTTTTTACTTCACCCAGGGCCTATAAAATATTAGGAACGGCCCTGCCTATGACATGCCATATGAAATCATCTATGCCGTTTATGGTGTTCTATGGTGTTCTAATCTTGTGCCACTTAATTTTATTCACACATTTATGTAGACTCCACATAAATGTATAGATGAGATTTAATAAAATAATATAGGAATTGGTTTACAGAAACAGCGGATCTATTCCCATGACATGCAATTGTGTAAACACCTCTACTATGGGCCATTACTCATGAAGTAGGTTTCTCCTCGTAGTGTGTATATGGCTAGTGTGTGTCTCATACTTTGTTTCTTTTTTGATAATTCTATGGAATTTTATCATGTCTTTTTTTTTTAGGTCTTTTGTACTTAGTTTCTTGTTTTCATGTATCTCTGAAGATGAGCAACATCAATTTCCACCGTTAGTTTTTAATGTGAACCTTAGGCTGAAACCACCTAAAACTCGAATCATAAGAATTTTAAACCCTAAGATCGTCTTTAAATTAATCAAAAAAACTCAATCCTAATGAAGCTCACTAATTAGAACCAAAATTATAAGAATTTTTTTTGCTATAAGTTACATTAATAAGATTATGTAAAGTTCTTATTAAAGAACAAAGATGAAATTATCACGCAAGTGCCTTTAAGCATGTGGTCTTTGTCCTAATCATTGGATCTTTAATTCTTTACAAAAGAACATTAAGAATGGATAGGAAATATGTGCTAGTGCAAAATACTCTCCATTATTCCCTCCCCCTAAAAGGATTGGTTCTTAAATAACCTATATCATTTAAAGATAAATCAACAACATTGAAAGTAATATTCACATTAATGTAGGAAACGCCATATAAAGATAAATTAACAACAATTAAATGCATTGTCATTAATCTTATCCAATGGTTAAAAAGGTTCCAACTCTTTTAGGTTGTAACTGAGACTTCCTTTATGCAGGATACCTCTTCTTATGCTTATGAACATAAACTCAATCTCCAAGTTCAAAAAGAACCTTTATTGCTCCTTATTGGCTTGCCTTGTATATTACTCATTCTTTCTGTCAGTGTTGGCACGAACCTTAGCTTGCAAATCCTTAACAAAATATGTCTTATGCTTACCATCTATATCAACACATTTGTTGATAGGTAAAGATAAGATATTCAAAGTAGTTAAAGGATTAAAATTGTACACAAATTTGAAAGGAGAATATGAGGTAGTTAAATGAACTGACTTATTATATATAAGCTCAACATGCGACAAATATTTCTCCTATTATTTTTTTTTACATGTGACAAATATTTCTCCTATTATTTTAAGATTTTTTGAATGATAACACGTAAAAAATTAGTAAGTTTGCTATCAACTAATTCAGGTTGTTAATCCATTTGAGGATGTGTAATAGTAGAAAACAAGAGTTTAGTTCCTATCTTATTCCACATCTATACCATAAATGGCTTTAAAACTTAACATCTCTTTCTCTTCACATTATTCTAGGTAATCTATGCTAATGTAATATTTCCTTAAAGAATAAATCAACGATATGTGTTGCATCATTGGTTTTAGAGCATGCAATAAAATGCACCATATTGTCAAACCTATCAATATCAACAAATATTTTATCCTTACCAATTAGAGACCTAAGAAATCCTAATTCAAAATCTATAAATATGTCAATCCAAATTTGATTACGTATAAATGAAGTCGTATACCAACCATATGACATTTACTTTAGATTTTACTTGCTTAAATGTTATATACCTATCATAAAGAGATTGCATATCACATTACATATTAGGCTAATTTATACACTATACCCAAAGTCTTTTACACTCCAAAATGTCCCACTAAGCCACTCTCTCTCTCTAACCAGTAATTCATGCAAAGAACATTTAGGCATACATAAGTTATCTTTCTTAAATTAAAAACTCATCACACCTATAATACTCACCATGTACACTCCTAAAACATACACTCCATACTTAGCCAAAATCAACATCATTGACCTATAAAGTTGCCCATTTCATTGTAAACTAAATTACTTGGTTTTGAGTTAAACTCAAAACCAAGTAATTTAGTTTACAATGAAATGGGCAACGCTTATCTTTTAAACAATGCTTCTACTACAATATTTTCCTTTCTGTTCTTGTACTTAATCACATAAAGAAACATCTCAATTAATTCTAACCATTTAATATATTTATTAAGCGTACCTTGGGATTTCAAAATTTTCAAGCTTTTATAATCAGAATGGATTATGAATTCCATCAACCATAAATAATGTTTCTATGTTTTTAAAGTTATTACTAATGCATAGAGCTCTTTATCAAAAATAGGATAGTTTAGTGCTAAATGTATTAAAAGAATTCCATGCACATTATCCCACATAAACACAATATTATTTTTAACAAATTCATTTAAAATTCATACTACAGAATTAAACTCTTTCACAAATCTTGTCCCAGCCAAGTCTCATGGTTTTGCTTTTCCCACCCTCGTAAAAACATGTCTATTGGGGAGAGGTATCCATACCCTTATAAAGCGTACTTCGTTCCTCTCTCTAACCGATATGAGATCTCACACCTTACTTCATTTGCACTCCTAGCTACAGTCTAATCCCTAATTGCCTTAACATTATTTTCATCTACACTTATTTTATAAGAACTCATAACAAAACTAAGAAACACAATGGATTCCATGTAAAATGTACACTTCTTAAATTAGCATTCAACTTATGCTCTATTAAAACACAAAAATAGCATGCAAATGTTTAACATGATCATTTAAATTTTTTGGCTATACATTAAAATATCATCAAAGTAACTATAACAAATATTTCATGAAAATAAAGAAAAACATGATTCATTAAACTCATAAAAGTGCTAAGTGAATTAATTAAACCAAACGACGTCATTAACCTTTCATGTAAATTTAATAATAGCCATTCTTTAAATAAAATTTAGAAACTATATATAAACAATGAAATTCATCAAGCATATTATCTAACATAGTGATATGATATCTTTACGTTATAGCATTTATAGCTCGGTAATCAACATATGTGCACCATGTTCCATCTTTCTTTAGCACTAAAATCACAAAAACCAAACATCGACCAAGACTTTCCTTTATGAATCCGTTTTGCACTAACCCATCCACTTACCTTTAAATCTTCTTTGTCTCTTCAGGATTGGCTTTATAAGTTGGCCTATTGGGGATTGATGAATAGAGAGTGAAGTTTATTATTGTTTTATACCTCTTAAAAAAGGTAAATCATATGGTATTTCCTCAAAGAATAGATTTGCAAATTTCTACAATAAAGAAACAACCACATTAAGCAAAAAAGTGTTAAAATCATTAGTAGAAAAGGAAAAAAAAATCCATTTAACAAAGTATAAGTAGTTTTCTACCTTGTTAACATAACAAAATTAATTTCGCTACTACTAGTAAAAACATTAACTATTTTACTGTTTTATATATTTTGTGCTCCACATTTTGAATATTTTCCTTGTTGCGCACTATTATGCTCTTTTTACTTTTCTACACAGACTCACTCTTTTCACTCTTTTCTTTTTCTTAAACACATATATTTTCTCTCATCTTAAACTATTTTGTTACCCTAATCTGATCCTTATACACTTTTCATGGTTTGAGAGGTTTTAATACAATATTATAAGAGGTTTTAATACAATATTTTGGTTATTCATTAAAAAAGATTGTCTAATCTTATACCCATTATGTGTAACCTTCTTGTTAAGTTACTATTGATGCTCTAAGAATAGATGACTAGTGTGTATTAACTCTATACCATAAAGAACCTCATCTTTATAGTTGTCAATAGAGAATGCCATTAACACCTGCTTTGCCACCTTAACTTTTCCACATTCTTTTGGCTATTAAAACTTGTAAAGTTTAGAACGTTTTTAATGTAGCTATGCTCAATCTAACATAGCACTAATTGGTACAACTACTAAAATTAATAATCAAGTTACATACCTTGTTATTCATATGGAACCTAGTATGAAAGATGTGCTCACATTGGACCTTATTCCATCTTCTTTAGCCAACATGTTAAGATCACACCTAGTAATTAGAAGATCTCTAAAGGAAAGTCCTTTATTGTTGCCATCAATATAATCCTCTAATGGTGGCTTCTCGTTATCACTTGAAATAACACTCTTTATATCATTATTATTGATAATAATGATAACTATTTTATTTGGACATTGAGAAGAAATATGCCTAAATCTTTGGAACATAAAACAATTAATATTGTATGACTTAGAAGATGAAGTAGTTTTTATTTTATCTTGGAAACAATAACTGAATCCTTTGTCCTTGCATCTTTAGGTTTTAAGGTACATTTGTTTTCTTTTCAATTTGACTCTTATGAAAAGATAGAAGTTGAACCATATTAGGAAACACTCTTAGACTTCAATTACCTCTCCACCTTGACAACTTTCATATAATGTTATAATTATACCACATCAGGTATCTCTCTGTTCAATCCACTAATAAACATAGCCATAGTTACCTCATGATCCTACTCCACATTAGCCTTAATCATAACTATCTCCATCTCATTGTAATAATTCTTTATGCTCATAGTACTTGATTCATCCTTTGCAACTTTCTATATAGAACCCTTGAATAATGCTTAAATATAAACCTCCTACGATTCACTACTTTTTTTTCCTCTTCCCATGATCTAATAGGCCTCTCATTATTCCTACACCTATTGATAACAAACTGATCCCATCAAATACTAGCATAATTTTTAACTTAACTATTGTTACTTTAACTTTCTTTTTCTCAGAGTAATTATGATAACTAAATACATATTTTACCTTTCTATCCTACTCCATACATCATTCTTCCTTGGAATGGAAGAGATTTTCATAATACTACCTAAATTTCTATCTTTATTTGAAATAGTCATTTCACTCTTCCTAGAATTAGTCCCATCATAATCCTTATTTTCCTCCTCCTCAAACGTGTGTTTCCTAGAGGATTTAGGTTTGGATGAGGACTCCAAACGATCCAACCTGATGTTTAGAATCTTGAATTGATTTTGAATAGCCTTTATAAATATTTTAAAATCAATTTTGTATATTATCTCCACTATAACTCATATGTAAACTTGCACAAAAAATACTATTAACAAAAAGTTTGTTCTTTCTCACACATCTCCTCACTTGTTTAAACTCAATATTAGGTTACATAATCACTTGTGTGTCACATAATTTTGGTTTTTCTCAATGATGTTCTTAGTACTCTTACCTTTTACTACTCAACTTCCACTTATGACCTCCTTAAAAAGAACTTTGTCAATGGTTCTGCCAAAATAGTAAGCAAAAATGGGGCTTATAACTTTGGTTGATGAAAATCAACAAGAAAGAATAAAGAAAGTGAAATTAACAAGAAAGAACAAAGGAAGCGAAATTAACAAAAAGGTAATAAAGATAAAACAAAACTAAGAATCCTTTTAAAGTTGGAAAAGGATTATAACGCTTTATAGTACATGAGAACACTTTATAACCAGGATGCACAATAAATGATATTTAAAGTTCAAGTTTATTATTATTTTTTATTTTATGTACATATTATGCAAACTAACTCAAAAAATTCAAGAAAACAAGAACATATTTGATTGAAGAAGAATGCACAAAGTAAATTCTAAATTAGAAAATCTGCAAATCGAAAGAATCAGATAATATTAGGATGACCAATGGCACAATCACAAGTAAGAAGAAAGAAAAAAATAAATAAAGGATAAATAATACTTAATTTCAAAAGGCAAATTTTTGATACTAATCTTAGGCTAGAAATCACCTAAAATTCAAAACAAGGAATTAGAATCCTAGGATCATTTTCAAAACAAGCCAAGAAAAGAGGACATTCTCACAAAGTGAAGAAAAGCTCTCAAATTGTATTATCAATAATCTATAACAAATTATATCAAAAACGAGAATCCTAAAAAGAAAAGAACATTCTTTTATCATAATATGATTAAAAATAACTAAACAACTTTGAAAAGTCAAATCCTTATCTAAACAAAAATCTAAAATCTAATTAATTTATGAGTCCAACACATGTTTTGTAACCAATGAGTTAGCTTCTAAAACTTTACCTGTCAAAATTACTTACTAGTTTGACGCTGATTGCTGGTAACACTTCGATGTTGGTTTAATTCTATTCCTCAAATCCCCTCAATATAGTGTAAGAACTTGCTCTAAATTTCCTTTAAGCCTTGATCTTTACGTGTTAAGCACATTTCATCTTCAACGCATGTAAAAAAAGTGTTCAATTGTGACAATAACTTCCTTTTTGTGAATCTCTATAATAAATCCTTGCAAAGTTGCCTTCATATGTTTTGTGTTTGCCTTAACCATTAGACCTCTAATTCCTTACAAATAATTATAATAATGATTGTAAATAAGTGCTAGTGCAAGCTAATCTCCTTTGGATTGTCACATATGATAGCAATTGATACTTTAAATAACAAGTTACTATTAAAATGAGATTCCACTTATGCTAACATCATGAGCAACAATAATATAATTAACTACTTCACACTTACAAAGTAGTGTCAAAAGATACCTTAAATATAAGATCTTTGATGAGTAGATTATTTTCATGTTTATCTCATTAAGTGGTAAATTATACTATAATGGATATTTATATTTTTGAATGCATATGATCCAATACCAAATATGATATGTTTTAGGATAAAATACATAAACCTCCCTATAGTTTAATAAACTTTGGAAAAATCCTTTGATTTTTAAAATTTTTGAAAATATTTCTTCTAATTTTCAATTTTTAGAAAACTCCTTCTTTTAGACTTCGATTAAAAAATAACAAGGACACATATGTAGTAAGAACATTAAGCATGAACTAATCAAATATCACTAATATGATAACTCAACTAAGCTTTTAAACCTGACACGCATGAATTAAATTCTACTTAAATTAATAATTAAAGATAATTATAATAAATTATTTATTTATGCCATATTTAATTATTTATGTTTGAGTTTAAGAGATGTATTGAATTGTCATATAAATAGCATTTGATTAGTCCACGTTTGATATTTATATTACATATGTTTCATCGTTTTTTTTATTTAAAGTTTAAAATATGATTTTTTATTAAAAACTAAAAAGTAAAACATTTTTTTGTAAAAATTTTAAAAATAGATAACTTTTTCTAAAATTTCTTACACTATTAAGGATATCGTTAACTCAATGTTTTAATGTGATAGTTGATGCAAAATGATAGTGACTTTTTCTTCTTATGGACAAAAGAGAACTTTAGTATGCACACTACAAGAAAACAGCACAATTTGCAACATTTAAAAAATGTCACAAAATGTCAAAAAAAGTCACAGAATACAATTTGTGGCGTTTTAAAAACATCGCGAAATGTGGTATAGTCAAAGTTTCTGCGATGTTTCTCATAAAACGTCACGAAAAATAAGGACATTCTACGATGTTTTAAAAAACGTCACTGAAAAATTGGTCTTTTCGCGATATTTTTAGATATGTCGTGAAAAGTCACAAAACGTCGCAGAAGACATTCTGTGAAGGTTATACAAAAACGTCACAAATAATTGTATTTAATTATTATTATTTCCATTTTTTGAAAATATTTTAATTTAATAAATTTTCTCACAATGTGGAATTCTTTTATATATTTTATTTCAAATTTGAAGGAAAGAT
>JANZXR010381600.1:0-17681 GCA_027575705.1 Erythroxylum echinodendron
TTTCTGTTTTGTCCATCACAACCAAACACCTTACTGTCTCCAATTTTTGTTCTGTTCCGTCTCCAAATTTTCGTCTCATTCCGTCTCTGCACCCAAAAGACAGTAACCAAATGCAGCCAAAGAGTAGAGTAGGAACTGTCTCTGTTGAGTAAGGAATAACAAAGAATGCAACTAGGAAAGAAGCAATCTTGAAAATGAGGTTGAAGTGCAAAAACTTCGATCTTTAAGAGAATCTCCGATGCCATTTTCTCTTAAGAGTAAAACGAAGTATCATTAAAATGGGAGAAGTTAAAAAGAGTAATACATAAAAGTGTAGAGAGATAGGGGAGTGATGTGAAGAGATTAGAGAGGGAGGAGAGAAAGATCAGGACTGAACAAAGTGATAATGTTATATATATATACTCAAAAAATGAGACGTTGAACGTTGGAGGTTAGTGTCGGAGTAGGGTCTAAGTTATGGACCAATACAAACAATCCTCCACTTAGTTCAAAACTTGATAAACAAATTGTAACAATTTAGGAGAAAAAAGAGGTGAACAATCAGGTGAACTAAGTCTTGAACCTATTGTCCTAAGAAATTCGAAGACAAAACCTGCTAAAGAGCTAACAGCCTCAAAATGCCCTGGTCTTATGACCGCTATAGAGAGATAGTCTAAATACTCTTATAGGAGGGTGGCTAGCCCTCCATGATCATGTAGGAGAGTCCATCAAGTGTGTACTGCTCACACTACCTAAACTTGGGCTATGGAACTCATTAAGGATTATACAATCCAACCTCATCAAACACAGTAAAATTATGCTAGGAATACAATTCAACAACTGAATATGTCTTAGTATTATACAACTAACAAAGTACAAGTAAGTAGTCACTACATAACTTCATTTGACCCATTGAACTTGGTTTCTCAAGATGAGTGTCTGTCATGAGGTTACTACACAATTGGACTTAACTCCATCCCTTTTGCATGCTCTGGAACTGGTTTCCTACTTAAAGCTTTTATAAACGGATTCATTAAGTTTCTCTCTAACTTAACATAGTCTAGAGAAATTACACCATGAATTAGTACAGATAATTTTATGTCTCAATCTGATATGTCTACTTTTGCCATTATATGTCTTATTCTTGGCAATATGAATGGCAGCCTACGAGTCACAATGAAGAAACATATAAGGAATTGGTTTTTTCCAAAGTGGGATATCTACTAAGAGATTCCTTAACCATTCAACTTCTCGTCCTACCAACTCTAAAGTCATAAACTCAGCCTCCATTGTTGATCTCGCAATAGATGTTTGCTTGGATGATTTCCAAGACGCTGCAACTCCTACTAAAGTAAAAATATAACCACTGGTAGAGTGTATATCATCACTCTCTGTAACTCAGTTAGCATTAAAATACCCCTCCAATACAGGAGGATGACCACCAAAAGATAATCTATAATGCATAGCACCTTTCAAATACCTCAACAAACGAATCAATGCATTCCAATGCTCTTGAATAGGACTATAAGTATACCTACTAAGTCAACTAATGCAGTATGTAGTATTAGTATGAGAATAGTTCATCAGGAATATCACACTACCAAGAATTTAATCATACTCAGCTTAGTTTACACTGTCACCAAGATTTTTCTTTAAAGCAACACTAGCATCATAGGGAGTCTTAACTAGATCAACATCATAGTAACCAAACTACTTCAAAATTTTCTCAACATAATGAGTTTGATTCAACCTAAAGTCAGAGTCAATCCTATCAATTTTGATTCCTAAAATAAAATCCACAGGTCCAAGATCTTTTATATCAAAAGAAGACTTTAGCAAAATCTTGGTAGCATTAATGACAGATAAACTAATACTAAAAATAAGCATACCATCCACATAAAGAGTTATGATTACATAGCCATTAATATCAAATTTCACGTAAATACAAAAATCAGCATCACAAAAAGGTGAAACCATGTTTGAAAAGCTCACTTTCAAATTTCTCATGCCACTGTTTGGGAGCTTGTTTATATCCATACAAAGACTTAACCAACTTACGTACCTTTTGTTCTTGACCAGGCACTCTAAATCCCTCTGGTTGAACCATATAAATTTCCTCATCTAGATCACAATTCAAGAAAGTTGTTTTAACATCCATTTGGTATACATGAAGTTTAAATACTGAGGCAATAGCAAACAACATCCTTATAGGTGTAATTTTAGTAACAGGAGAGTAAGTGTCAAAAAAGTCTAATCCTTTTTTTTTGTTTAAAGCCTTTAACCACAAGTCTTGCCTTGAGCCTCTCAGTGGTTCCTTCAGGTCTCAATTTCTTTTTGAAAATTCACTTACACTCCAAAGGCTTACACCCTCAAGGTAGATCAACTAAAACCCAAGTTTTATTAGACACTATTGACATACCAAGTTTCCAAAATGTAGCATCTACAGATCTCATTGCTTCCTCATAAGTTTTAAGATCTTTCTCAATAATATAAGTCACCACAAAAACATCATTTATCTCCTCAAGTTTTGTCACTACAAAGGAAATAATAAAGTCATAACCAAAACTATTGGGTACTCTGGCTCTTTTGCTTCTATTTAGTTCAACAATTTCCTCTTTCTTTATGTCATCATTGGTAGAAGAACTAGGGATAAATTCTTTAGGAACTTGCACGCTTTCTTTCATAGGAAATATATCCTCAAAGAAACTGCATCTCTTGACTCTATAATTAGTCCATAAATGTTAGATCTCTCTTCTTTAACCTTAAATCTATAGGCAACACTATTAGAGGCATATCTTACAAAAATTGAATCGATGGTCTTAGGTCCAATTTTTTTCCTTTTATGTTCGAGTAGAGCAACATTAGCAATACACCCCCAACTTTTCAAAAAATGCAAGTTAGGTGGATAACGTTTCCAAATTTCATGAGGAATGATCTAGTTTCTCATGAGGAACTCTGTTTAGAATATAGCAAGCTGAAAGAATAACTTCCTCGCACATAAAATCAGGTAAACCGAAAGAAATCATCATTGCATTCATCATATCCTTATAGGGACGGCAATCCTAGCCCGACCTATCCCAGCTCATTTTTGGGCCCGGTTGGCCAGGCCACGGGCTGGCCAGGCCCGGCCTATGGCCTAACCACTTTTTTCAAAACGACGTCGTTTTAGTTTTTGTCTTTAAAAGGCCACGAGCTGATCAGCCTGTCAGTGGGGCCTGACCCACGACCCACCATGATCGAGGTCGAGCTGGCGCAGATCAAGAGCGGCCTAGACCCAACCCGGCCTGGCCCATTGACATACCTATATCGTTAAGTGTTCGATTTTTCCTTTAGACTATTCCATTTTGTTCAGGAGTATAAGGGGCTAAAAACTCATGAATAATACCAACTTTTTCACAAAAAACAGTAAGAAAATCAATACTATACTCACCACCTCGATCAGACCTTAATCTCTTAATTTTTTTTCTAATTGGTTTTCATCCTCAGCTTTCTATTTCGTAAACATTTCCTCTGTATCACTTTTATTTTTCAATAAGTAAATCTAGAACAATCATCCACAAAGGTAATATAATATCTTATGCCTCCTTTACTCATACAATTCTTAAAATCACCCAAGTTTATATGCACTAAATCTAACAATTGTGACTCTCTCTTGGTCACTGACTTAAAAGGTTTCTTAGAGTGTTTAGCTTGAACACAAATTTGACATTTTTCCATATCATTAGTGATTTGGTTAGGTAACAAGTTTAAGCTTTGCATCCTCTTAATTGACCTCACATTCACATGCTCAAGTCTAGAGTGCAATAGGTCTAAAGACTCAATAATATAAGCGGAAGAAGTAGATGAATTCATTTCAACGTTAAGCACAAATAAGCCCCCATTACAAAACCTTTTTCCAACAAAGTTCTCATTCTTAAGCAAAACTAGCTTATCATAATCAAAGATCAGTTTAATTTCGGCTTTGTTAGGTAATGCACCAAAAATCAAGTTTCTAAGTACATCAGGAACAAATAAAACATTTTCTAACTATAGCACTTTTCCAGAAGTGAGTTTGAGAGTGACCTTCCCAACTCCTTGGACAAGAACTTTGCTGGATTTGCCTATGTATATAAATTAACCATCAGCAGCATCATTTAACTTCTTGAACAGGTCCTTATTGGTGCGGATACTGCTTGTAGCTCTTGTGTCAACTATCTACTCAATCAAATTTCTAGCGAGGTTGACTTCGGACACCATAACAATAATGTCCTCCTCGTCATTACCAACTTCAACCATATTAGCTTGAGGCTTACCAAAGCTCTTATGATTACCCTGTTGGTACCCTATTTAGTTTCCTTTCTCGAACTGTCGCTATTTCTGTCCTTGACCTTTCTTCTCATAGTTGATTCTATCTTGAAAGTTGGCAGCAAGATGGCCTGGCTTGTGGCACCACTAACAGTCACAATCAATCCTTTTGCACTTAAACTGACCTTGCTTGTTGTTGAAAGACTTATTTTGCCCACTATTCTTCTTGAAGTTATTAACATTTCTATGTTATACCATATGAAATTTAACACTAGGGACAATGGTGAATGTTTTGGTCTTATCTTGTCCACGGTTGGTATCCTCAATCTTTATATGTCCTCAATTTTGTAGTAGATATCAAACAAGGGGTTGATCATATGGTTGAGTAATACTTCCCTAATGGTACGATTATCCTTAGTAGTCTTAGGGTCGATATTATCACTAAGAATCTCTTGAAATAATACATAATCAATTTCATATTGCTGAAAGTAAAAAAGAATTTTCTCAAACCAACTTTTGAAGTTTCTCTCATCTAGAGGCTCTAATCTAGTAAGGTTAGGTATAATTTTCAGGGCTATAGTGAAAGAGGCAGGTCCTATGTAGGAATCAGTAGGTGTAGAACCTATGTTTGTCTCATTCGCTGACGACATAAATCTAACTTATATCGAAATTAATACACAGTAGGAAAAATAAAATGCAGAAATTTCCAACAACCAGTAGCAAACCCGAAAATAGTAACAAGTAGAACAATACAATTTCCGACAGTAGTAGTAACGTAACAAATAATTTTTCGACTTACATTGTTAGCGAAAATAGCAGTAATAATTAAATTAGAACAGCTTATCTGAATGTAAGGCATCGTGAAAAACTACTGCCCTAAGTCAGAAATTCTCCGTCTACGATGCAACAAGAAAATAGGATCCGACCTTAGGGTTAACGCCTTTTTCACTAGCTTTGGTGCATTCCAAAGGGTAGAGTAGGAACTGTCTCCGTTGAGTGAGGAATAGCAAAGAATGCAAATGGGAAAGAAAAAATCTTGAAAATGAAGTTGAAGTGTAAAAAGCTTCGATCTTTAAGAGAATCCCTGATGCCCTTTTCTCCGAAGAGTAAAATGAAGTATCATCAAAATGGGAGAAGTTAAAAAGAGTGATATAGAAAAGTGTAGAGAGAGAGGGGAGTGATGTGAAGGGACTAGAGAGGGAGGAGAGAAAGATCAAGACTGAACAAAGTGATAGTTATATATATATACTCAAAAAATGAGACGTCGAAAGTTGATGATTATGGCAATTAAAATAATGTTACCAACGTTATGGTGAACGTTGGAGGTTGGTGTTGGAGTAGGGTCCAAGTTATGGACCAATACCAACACTAGCACTTGCAGTCGCCACCTCCATCACCTCCAAACGCATCTCACTGGTGAGAGCTTCCCCAGCACCTTGCAGCTCCCTCATCTTGCCATCATCGCGTAGCCTTCTCCAGCGTGTGTCGCCATCAACATCTCGCCGTCCATACTATCCTGTCTGAAATAATAGCCATGCTTAATTTGGTGTATGATATTTACTGCTTAATTGTTTCAAGGTGTCTAAATCACAAAAGAAAAGTTGGAGACCCGCTTACCTCTAAGTTAACGGATATTATGTGTTTGAATTGCAGCACTAAGATCATCTTATTCTTCTAAAGAAGAAAAATAATAAGAAAAAATATATGTCCCATCATTTTCTTATTAGTAGTTATTCCTTCTCTTGGTTGGTATTCTTATAAAGCTGACGAATAATGATGGCTTGAGGGTAAGGATATAGCTTCTTATTGGACTAAAGAGATCATTTATACTATATAGTCCAATAATTGCAAGTGGCAGTTTCTACTTCAATCTCTGTGACCACACTTTGCTCGATATGAATCAGGAAACCAGAATAGTTTATTAGTTAGAGAAACTAAAAGGTCAGTGATTTCGTAATTCAACCTATTGGTCGTTTTCACTTTCTAAATAAACACGTTAATATCTCCTTAGTTTCTTGATTTGGTGTGTCATAATATCCAATAAGCGAAAGCAAGCAACTAACGCAGAGTTCGTGATACCTCATAACTCTTCCATGTTCCATAACCCCAAAAGTAGGAACCGACACATAGTCTTAAGCCTCCTAGATCTAGGACAAAACAGAGCATGCTAATCACCTAACCAGTCACAAATCGTTACTTCTCCAAGACCATACGTACATACATACAGTACATACAAGTAATTAAGACTATCAAGCCTAATCAAACAAATAACGGTGAAAATTGTCAGATTAAAAAATTTTTCAAAAACAAATATAATCATATCCACGTGTACAATAATTTATTATTAACACGTTAACAGAAAGTTACAACATAGAAATAAGATGAAACTCCAAGAGTCCAGAGAAGATAAGGAGAGCGACGACGTCTCAGAGAACGGAGAGGTCACGATTCTTCTTGAACAAGCCGGTGCGTCGTTTGGAGAAGGCGACTTGTCCTAGATTCTCTTGGGGGATGGGGTCCAAATGAAAACCCTAACAACCCTAATTATGTAAACGACGGAAGAATCTCTGGAGGTGGTCTTATGATGTTTTGGGGGCGTAACGTTTAGAATAGAAGGTGGGCGTTGAAAGTGAAACATTCGGGATGAGCCAATAAACTAAAAACATGAGTTCTTCTGTACGAGAGAGAATACAAATTGAATAGGCAATTGGGCATAATCTGTGTACGGATGGCTTCTCAGCATGACACGTGGCTTACTTGTTCTAGTTTTCTTCTTTCAATGAATGGCAATATTGTTGAAATCAACCATAAAACCAAATAAAAAACACAAAAAGAGGTTATTTCAGTTAAACATTGCTATCGGTGCAAACCATAATGATTTTGTCCCAACATACGTCAAGGTGACATTAATTATCCAAGGCAACGCGGATAATGTAGGGAGCTTGTTATGAGGAAAAAAAGAGTGAATTTAATTCATGCTCAGATAAAAGAATGCTTGAATTTGTAAAAACAACATATATTTACCATAATTAAGATGTACTAAAAGCAGTCGATTTAATAGCAGAAATGAATATAACAGAAAAAAAATTTTATTCTTTTTATAAATAGAACTGGAAGCAGCATTTACGTTTTCCGGGGGAGCTAATATTACATAGTTTTAGAGAACGGGAAAGATTCTAGTACAATTTGTTCCTGCCTATATTCTTCCATCAGCTTCCTTTCCTGCCATCCCATAAAGAAAGGGTTAAATGCATAAAAAGTCTGTTGATACTTAGCAGTAAACTGGCACAGTTGCTTCCACACTATATTCAACAATGATACAACTTAAACTCAGGAAAATGGCTACTTACTGTTGATACCAAAATGTCCAGATCTATTTGCTAGTAAATTTATCTAGCTGGAATCTCAACTACAGGCGCTCAAGTGAATTCTATTTTCTAAAATCCCCTTCAACCATTAATATATTCAAAAAACTATAAAAATGTCCATGTTTCATAACCTCATATCCTTATCTTTCTTCATTAGCCACCATCCCAGTAATGCCTATCTCTCTCCGTCCTATCCATAAAAACTTAATAGCAAGGAATCAAACGACAGAAGGCCATCCTCGCAATACCCTTCCAAATAGTTATAAGGTAAACAAACCTACGTCGCAATCAAGAACAGAAAAAGGAAATACAATGTGTGGACCAGTCACAAGATCTGGCTTCCATTTTGCTCATAATAAAATCTGGTAAGAAATGTCATTTCATTTGTATACAAGATGGAAATGTGCTTGACAGTGTCAGTTAACAGGAGACCAATTGAAACCACCGCAGTGTGTCCAGAAACTGACCTTTAGATTTCTGGTTTCTCTTAGAATAGTATCTATTACTTGCTCAATTTGCACAAGATCAGTAACGCTGAACTGTTCATTATTATCCCCTTCCATAAACCTGCAATTCTATGGATGTAAGTGTAAATTTATAGTAGCGTTAAATGTGGGCTTCGAACTATTAGCTACGAGAAGAAATAGAACCACAAGAGCTTTCACCGTTGCAGTATATGCTGAATGTTTTTGCCTTGGAATGAAGCTTTGGACTCAAGACGGCAACCCGGCTGGAAATGAGGAGAAGAAATTGTGAGAGATCAACAAGCCGATACAAATAAATAACTCTAGTTCATATGCCACTCCTGTGGAACAAGAGATGTAGACTATTATAAGTTTGTTCAAATTAATTAATATATTAAAATTCCTCTCCTGCAAGTTACAAATTACTTGTAACTTAAGAAGTTTTAGAAACTAATACAGCTAAATGAAAAAACTTTTCTAGCAGAATTTTGGCAACAAATAAAACAAATACACCATTTCTTATTCGCTTTGGCCGCTTAACATTTTAAACAGTTAAGTCCTGTAGATTTTGGTCATGACTATATATATATCACATACACACCATACAAAAAGATAAGTATGGTAATTATTGGAAAGAAGTGTAAATTTAACTTTAAAGTTTTCATTATAATATAATTTAAATCTTAACGTTTTAGAGAATCCAAAATACATTTTAACATTTAAAATAAATTCTTAAAGGACGAAAATTTGTATAAAATGTTTTTGACCGTTTTGTGTCATAAAATAGCATGAACTTAATATTTTTATTTATAACCTATGTAGCACGGACACGGCTACATTGTGCCGTGTCTGTGTGTCCGACACGTGTCTGAGACGGACACGCGGTGGAGATGCGGTAGACACGTGTTTATACGTGTCGGAATAAAAAAATTATTTTTATCGGCTCGGATACTTCTTAATATGGCTCATAACATTTTTATGAATTATTTGAAATTTTATTTAGTTGACATGAATAGTCTTCCTTATTAAAAAAAATATAATTGTTGAAACTCCTCAAATTCTCCATTCTTCTGTCCCCACCGACGTCGCTCCTCCCTGTCCTAGCTTCCATCTTCTCTTTCCTTCACGTCTACGCTGGTTCTTCAATCTTCATACAATATTGTCTTCATAACGTCATTCAGGTACGTTAACGCCATGCCCTTCTTTGTGGTGCATCCGTGGTTGTCATATGTAACATATTCCGATAATGGTGGATAGGTTTTTAGGTTTACTTGGTGGGAATATTGTTCTCGGGCTACTTCTGTGTCAGTAAGTTCGCAAGATCATGGACGCTAGTATAGTGTATTTCCTACTAATAAACGCAGTCGGCAGTTGATAGTTTATTCCTGCCATTTCTACTGATATATTACAGAGACGAATTCTAGTGTAGTTTATATATATACATGCCGTGTTTGTGTCCACTAAATTTTAGAAGTTGGTGTGTTCATGTGTCCGTGTCGGCGTCATGTCGCGTATCCGTGTCCGTATCCGTACTACATAGTTTATAACGTGAGTCTCATCATCCTAGTGAAACCTATTTCTAAATGATTTCAAATAAACTTATTTTTTTAATTCTAATTTAAAATAATAAATATAAGTTAGCTTAAATAATATTACTCAGTAGTATTTAACTTAATTTTAATTAAAACTTTAATTCTTAAAATTGTTTCTGAAATCTACGTTGTTTTGATAATAATGATCAGAAACTCCTAACAAGTGTACCTATCCCACAAGATTCACGACGTCAGTAGGATAATGGGATTCACAATATAAATATAAAATATAAATTCGTGACACCTCAACATTAACATTACAAAGATTTAATTTTATCTAAATTTCCATCCACTTAAGATCAATTTTGAATGTTATGCAAATAATAGAATTTATTTTAAATATTATAGTTTAAATTATAATCTAACAAGCAGGTTAAAATTAAATATACACTTTTTACCAATGTTGCGAATATCGTACCGGACTTAGTACCAAATTAAGTTTTGGTACGGTAGTGTATCGATACTTGTCAATACCGAGTACCGTTTTAGATAATTTTTTAAATTTATGAAATAGTTCCTGAATTTTTTTAAAAATTGCAAAATAATTCATTGCCATATTGTACAGTTGTACTATATATTTTTAACTCTGTCTCTAAAAATCATAATAATAAATAATAATCACAATTAATATGAAATAACAATAATTTTCAGATATTTCACATATAAATAATAACCACAATTTTTATAAAAAAAGCAATCATTATTATACAAATATAAAATTAAAAATAATACAAAGTATTTAATTATTGCAATTTCATTTTTCATTATATAATAATAATAGTTAGTCAAAACATCCAATAAAAAACATTAAATATCCTTAACTCTCAAATTATTACAGTTTACAATAAGAGTTCATGATAAGGAAACAGCTAATTGGAATAGAAACATAAAACAAAAACATATATTATTTAATTTACTATCAATTAAATATGTTATATATTTAATTAATTAAAATTAATTATTATTAAAATGATAAATTTCTTAAATTAATTTAATTTATAAAATCAATTTAATAATTAGTAATAAATATAATTAAATTTAAAAACATTTTTAAAATATATAAATTTCAAATAAAATTTTATTTAATAATTAAAAATATATAAAATAAATATTATTTTATAAATAATAATTTTTAAATTATTTATTAATAAAAATTATATAACAGATTTAAATAAATTTACATAAAATTTTTTATTTTAAGTTTAATTTAATGTATAATTATTATTAGTAATAAAAATATTTATTTTATTTTAAAATTTAAAACTAAAAAATCACAATAAAAGCTTAACTAAGTAATTAATTATAAAAACTTTGGAAAAAAAGGGAGGGGGAGAGAGATAGACGGGAGAGTTTTTTAAAAAAATTTAAAAATTTTGCAAAAACGTCCCTATATTTTTTAAAATTTCTAGTACTGACCGATATATCGCTGATATTATAGATACCGGCCGGTAACAAATAAAGTAAACCGGTATTACACCTGGTATTAAAAATGTTGGTACGATTCTATTTTTCGGCCAGTATGGTACCATCCGATCGGTGTAGACGGTATCACATCCATGGTTTTTACTATCAATTATTTAAACTGAACGTTTCAACATAAAAGCATGCAAGATTAGACTTGGTAAAACACTTTTCTAATAATTAAAAAAGCCTCTGATTCACTACCTATCTTTCTAGATGATTATATACTGAATCTTCCAATTTTTTATTTATTAATAAAATTCCAATATTCTAACAAAGCTAAGAGATTAAACTTGAGGCTGGTACTTGTCTTACCTGCTTAGAAGTGACATTTCCGAGATCCATGTTGTGTCCACGAGAATACATCAAATAGTGATCAAAGGTCTCTCTCAAACTGCATTCCGACATTGTCAAACAACAAAAGGATTTCATAGAAATTACCCAAATAATATGCAGAAAGTAGTAGATAATTGTATGCATGATATCAGATCCAATAAGCAACTAGAAAGCATAGTAATATTAGCACCATTTAACTAACGATCTATAGTTTCCTATATAAAAGAGATATGAGCTCCCTATATTTAAATATATTCATCTTGTAGCTAAAAGCTTCTTATTAGTCCCGTTTATCTCTACTTTTGTTGTTAAGCTGTTTGGCTACCTAGCATTTGGATGCTTTTTTTCCGTTTAAAAAGAATTCCAAGGAATAATAAGTGGCTGCTGGTTGTGTTCATCATATTTTGAGCCAAGTGACTCTTTAACCGTTGCATAAATCTAGATGGTTTATTAAACTCTCAAAAGTAGCAATCGAAAATGTTTTGAGTATCCTGATTCCCGAATGTAAGCGTTAAAATGGAGAAATCTTCTTTGTGATTCAAGAAATTCAGGTATCATTTCTCGTGTTTTCCATACATTGGAATTTCAATTATCTAATATGAAAATGTTAAGTGACAGTCCCGGGCTAACCCACATGACCCAATGGCCCACTAAGCCGTTACTACCATTCACACAGACCACGTACATATTTCATTTTATTCACTCACAGTACAAACACCTAGAATCTTCTGTTGTAACAGAATTGCATGTATTGCAGTAGCCAATAGCTTTTCTTCTTTTTCTAGTATAAGTAGCGTCTTCTGTACAGATTCAAGTATGATGAAAATAAACGTTTTCTTCATTACTGAGAAATTTTTCATGGTATCAGAGCTGAAGGTCTGATCCAACCGACCCAAAATGTCTACCATAGCTGACAGTCATGCCAGCAACCCCGACCCCATACAGAACCCTGATTTAGAAAAATACTCTATGACAAATACTGAAAACCCAGGAGCTGTCTTAGTTACTACCCTCTTCAACGGAAACAATTACTTGACTTGGAGTAAATCCATGCAAATAGCTCTTTGCACCAAAGATAAACTTTCCTTCATAGATGGGACGTGCACACAGCCACTGGAAGATCGAACCATGCTCACCAGATGGAGAAGGGCAGACTCCATGGTGAAATCTTGGATACTCAACTCTATGGTCAAAGAACTTGGTGACGCCTTCCTCTCATTCTCCACAGCCAAGGAACTTTGAGATGAACTCAGGGAAAGATTTGGTGAAGCAAATGGACCACTGTTGTACCAGATAGAAAGGGAAATCAGTCAGTTCAAACAAGGTAACCTCTCCATTTCTGCATACTACACAAAATTAAATAAACTTTGGGACGATCTAAATAGCCTGAGCCCAACACCCACGTGCACCTGTGATGCTGCTAAAACGATCACCACAGAACACACACAAATTAGTGCAATTTCTGATAGGCCTAAATGAAGATTATGAGCATGTTATGAATCAAGTCATGTTGATGGAACCTCTGCCTATGGTAAATAGAGCATTTTCTATGATGCAAACTGTCGAAAGACAAAAAAACGTAAGTGCTAACAATGACAGCAACCTGAATGTGGCAATGACGGTGAAACAGTCTAACACAAATGTCAAGAAGGGGGGCAGAAACAACAACAACAACGGCAAGAAACCATTCACAAAAAAGGAAGACAAGTACTATGAGAAATGCGGGAAAACAGGATACACCGTGGAAACTTGCTTCAAAATTCATGGTGTGCCCGAATGGTATAAAGAACTGATTAGCCAGAAGAGTAAGGCCAACTTAGCTATGACCAGTGACTCCCCTACAGATATACAGCAAGATACTAGTGAGCACTCGGAGAGGGGTGGCCAAATCCCACCAGACCTGGCCAACTTCATACAACAGGAAATATCCAGAGCGATCAAAGGGAAAGCCACTGGAGAGGTAAAATTGGGAGGATTTGCAAACTTCGCAGGTAATGGTTCAAACTACACTAATGTTCAAAATGCAGAAACTAAATGCATGTGGTTAATTGATTCTGGAGCATCCTCACACATGGTTACAGATTTAGAGTTCTGTCATAAACATGAACAAAATAACATTTACGAGCCTGTTACACTCCCAGACGGCACAAAGCAACCAGTAAACCACATATGCATGACTACTATCGGTGACAAAATCACCCTCAATGAAGTTCTGCACATCCCAAATTTTTTCAAGAACTTACTCTCTGTCAATAAACTCACAACACAGAATGACATTGCCGCAATTTTCATATCTAACAAGCTATTCTTCCAAGACCTACGGACTAACGATGTTATAGCAGCTATCAAGGCAAGAAGTGGATTGTATGAGCTAACCACCGACAGCCTACTACCCTCAGAACAACTGAAAGGTTCCCCCTTAGACTTCTACAGAACTAAGAATGTAGCATTTAGTGCCTCTGTCTCATTTGATGTTTGGCATAGTCGACTAGGACATGTTTCCAAAGAGAAAATGCAACATATCAATGAAATTGTGTTTCCTAATCACAATCTGTCATATTGTCAAGTCTGTCCAATGGCAAAGCAACACAGAAAACCATTTCCCCGGCATAAAATACAAACTACCAAACCCTTTGATCTCCCACATATGGACCTATGGGGACCCTACAGGATACCCACTCTAGACGGGTCACAATTCTTCCTAACTATTGTTGATGATTTCTCCAGAGCCACCTGGACCTTCCTGCTCAAACACAAAGATCATACACAACCTACCATAATCCAATTTATCAAAACCATCGAAAGACAATATGACACTAAGATTTTAAGAATTCAGACCGACAATGGCAGAGAATTCATAAACCACGAGTGCAGGAGGTGCTTCGCAGAAATGGGAATAGTCCACCAGAAATGTTGTCCATACACACCACAGCAAAATGGTGTGGTGGAAATAAAGCACAAACACTTATTACAAATCACGAGAGCCCTCCTATTTACAGCTAGCCTACCCAAACGATTCTGGGGGGAAGCCTTTCTTACAGCTACCTACCTCCTCAACACAATCCACAACCCAACCTTGAACCAAGACCAACACCATTGTTCCCTCATAATACGACAGAAGACTTTACAGAAACATTACACAGCATGGAAGAAACACCACACACACAACCTACTGAAGCAGCACCAGAAATCACAGAAACATTACCACAACCAGACCACATTCCAAACCAAGACACTATCTCAAAAAATTACATAAGAAGGAGCCAAAGAACACACACCAAACCAAAGTACCTTGATGATTACGTCCACCAAGCCTCTGCTCATCCTTCCACCTTAGGCCTTGATTCCTCTAATACCATTTTACAGTCCACAGGTCCTGTAGGATCAGAAGCAAACAAAGGTTCAAACATCCAGATCACACATACACCAAGTTACAAGGAGTTCATAGGTAATGTGCACACTACCTTCGAACCCTTATCTTATGAAACAGCATGTAAATTCAAAGAATGGATAGACTCCATGAATGAACAGCTGACAGCCCTAGAGGAGAATCAGACCTGGATTATGACAAAGTTACCCAAAGGTAAGCGTGCTATAGCATCAAAGTGGGTATATAAAATAAAATACAATCCAGATAGCACAGTTGACAAACTAAAATCTAGACTGGTAGCTAAAGGCTTCAATCAAAGGGAAGGAGTGGATTACTCATAAGTATTCTCCCCTGTGGCTAGAATTACAACAATAAGAACACTTCTAGCCATAGCCACGATCAAAAAATGGCCTATTCTACAGTGTGATATCAATGACGCATACCTACATGGTCATATAGAAGAAGAACTCTACATGTTGCCTCCACAAGGTTACAGGAAAGCCCAGACAGGAGAAGTATGCAAACTACTAAAGTCAATCTACAGACTCAAGCAGGCGGGCAGACAATGGCACAAGGAACTGACCACCAAGCTAAGGAACTTGGGTTTTGACAAAGCAGAATCAGACTATTGCCTCTACACTAAAGGACAGGGTGACAACTTCGCTGCCATCATCATCTACGTAGACGACATCCTCATCACAGGAGTAGATGAGGAGCACCTGAATGCTATCAAATATGCCCTACATGAAATGTTCCCAATCAAAGACCTAGGATATGCTAAGTTCTTTCTAGGAGTCGAAATTGCAAGATCAAACGAAGGGACTGCTCTCAGTCAAAGCAAATATGTACGAGATATTTTACAGGAGACAAACATGATGGACTGTAAATCATGCACAACACCTATAGCTCCAGGAAGTAAACTTACCATTGATGAAGGCGAACCACTCACAGACCCTGAAATGTACAGAAGAATCGTCGGCAGACTTCATTATCTGAACTTCACCAGGCCGGATCTCACCTACATAACACAGCAGCTAAGTCAGTTCATGCACACACCGAGGGAACCTCACTGGAAAGCCGTACGGCATGTCCTTAAATATCTTAAGGGTACGCAGAACCATGGACTATTCTACTCATCAAATTCGGAACTACAACTTACCGCTTACTCAGATTCAGACTGGGCGAGCTGTGCGTTTAGCCGACGGTCGCTAACTGGGTTCTGCGTGTTCCTCGGAAGTTCGCCCATCTCATGGTAAACGAAGAAACAAACGACTGTTAGTCGATCATCAGCAGAGGCAGAATATAGAAGTTTAGCCTCCACCATATGCGAACTGAAGTGGATCGCTCAACTACTAAAGGTTTTTCAAGTAGAAATCCGAAGACCCATACCTCTTTTCTGCGATAATCAAGCGGCGATACACATCTCGAAGAACCCCGTCTTCCATGAGAGGACGAAGCACCTGGAGATAGATCTCCACCTTGTTCGCGATGCGGTGACATCAGGGTTCGTCGATCTCGTGCACGTACGCAGCCGACACCAACTAGCTGATCTGTTCACCAAACCTCTCACCACACGAGCGTTCGAAGACCTAATCTTCAAGTTCGGATCCCTCAGTTGCTCCCGGGATCCGACTTGAAGGGGGGTGTTAAGTGATAATCCCGGGCTAACCCACATGACCCAAAGGCCCACTAAGCCGTTACACATATTCACACAGACCATGTACATATTCTGTTTTTATCCACCCACAGTACAACACCTAGAACCTTCTATTATAACAGAATCGCATGCATTGCGGTAGCCAATAGACTTTCTTCTTTACTTTCTTCTTTTTAGTATAAGTAGCGTCCTCTGTACAGATTCAACCCATGATGAAAATAAAACGTTTTCTTCATCATTGAGAGATTTTTCATGGTATCAGAGCCGAAGGTCTGATACAACCTACCCAAAATGTCTACCATAGCCGACAGTGATGCCAGCAACCCTGACCCCATACAGAACCCTGATTTAGAAAAATACTCTATGACAAATACTGAAAACCCAGGAGCTGTCTTAGTCACTACCCTCTTCAATGGAAACAATTACTTGACCTGGAGTAAATCCATGCAGATAGCTCTTTGCGCCAAAGACAAACTTTCTTTCATAGATGGGACGTGCACACAGCCACTGGAAGACCGAACCATGCTCACCAGATGGAGAAGGGCAGACTCCATGGTGAAATCTTGGATACTCAACTCTATGGTCAAAGAACTTGGTGACGCCTTCCTCTCATTTTCCACAGCCAAGGAACTTTGGGATGAACTCAGGGAAAGATTTGGTGAAGCAAATGGACCACTGCTGTACCAGATAGAAAGGGAAATCAGTCAGTTCAAACAAGGTAACCTCTCCATTTCCGCATACTACACAAAGTTAAATAAACTCTGGGACGATCTAAATAGTCTGAGCCCAACACCCACATGCACCTGTGATGCTGCTAAAACGATTACCACTAAGGAGAACACACACAAATTAGTGCAATTTCTGATGGGCCTAAATGAAGATTATGAGCATGTTGTGAATCAAGTCATGTTGATGGAACCTCTGCCTATGGTAAATAGAGCATTTTCTATGATGCAAACCGTCGAAAGACAAAAAATCGTAAGTGCTAACAATGACAGCAACCTGAATGTGGCAATGATGGTGAAACAATCTAACACAAATATCAAGAAGGGGGGCAGAAGCAACAACAACAACGGCAAGAAACCATTCACAAAAAAAGAAGAAAGTAAAGAAGAAAGTCTATTGGCTACCGCAATGCATGCGATTCTGTTATAATAGAAGGTTCTAGGT
>JANZXR010381639.1:0-17676 GCA_027575705.1 Erythroxylum echinodendron
TGAAAAATGCATTTCTACGCTCTCATTTAACACTCCTATTTACTATTCTAACCTCCCATAGGTAACGGGATGTTACAACTCTATATATTTGGCGTGCGTTTTGTTGTATTTTTTGAATCCAAGTAACCGATCACAATGGTAGCTCCTTCGACTATTCTGAAGGTCGCATCGGCGTCGTTGTATGTCAACGACCTCCATCCTGACGTTAATGACGCTCAACTATTCGACGCATTCTCCGAGTTCAAGAGCCTCACGTCTGTACATGTCTGTAGAGGCTTGTCCTCTGGGACGTCACTCTGTTATGGTTACGTCAACTTCGTATCTCCTCAAGACGGTAAATGTTGCTCTTGCGATGATTGTATTTTGATATAATGCTGATCATTCTCTTGGTTGGCTTTACTCCTTTCTTTTGTTACTTTCTGATTTCTCTGTTCTGGTCGTTGGGAAAATGAGAAAGGAATTGGAGTATTTGGAGCTAGTTTTGACAATATGGTTTTTAGGCATCTGTTTGCTTGGTTGTAATTTGCTTAATGCAAGCGAGGGAAGTGGAGTTTAAAATTCGGCCTTATCAAATTTGTTTGTTTTTCATCATCTTGTAAGCTGTTAATCATCAGTTAGATTTGATCCCTTTTTTAATGGATTTCCACTACAGATGCATGACGCACATCTTTCTTGGGATAAATCGGAAGTAAACAATAAATTTATTTTACTTTTCTATTCCATGGACTGTTTGTTTTTTTCTTCGATGCGAAATTTTATGTTTGTATGTTCGGCTGCTATGGAGTTGCATGGATGGGTAATTAATCGTTGAGGAATATATGCAATTGTACATCAGAGGAGCAGTAGGATTACTTTATTTTCATGAAGCTTCTTGATCGTTTGTTTGTTGAACAATAGTCAAAGACCTTTCCTGGTTTAAACTATCATTGATTGTATCCGAATTTTCTTTTAGCTTTTCATATTTTTCTTCACTTACAGTGTATACTTTTTTACACTTATTGTAATTTTGATATTGCTCTTTGGGTTGAATAGCCATCCTAGCAATTGAGACAAAAAATCATACTGCCATCAAAGGAAAATTTATAAGGGCTACTTGGTCACACCGTAACCTTGATGCAAGATAGAGTGGGATAGGAAATGTGTTTGTTAAGGTATTCCTATTTGCCTTTTATAATATATAATAGTGTTTGAACTAACATTTGGGTTTTGCATCATCTATAATCATATTTATTAACATGGCGTGTCCGTGGCAGAACTTGAGTGAATCTATTGATAATGTTGGCCTGCGAAATTTGTTTTGTCAATTTGGTAAAATTATATCTTACGAGGTTGCCACTTTTGAGGATGGGAAGAGCAAAGGTTATGGTTTTGTTTAGTTTGAATCAAAGGAGTTAGCAAATACTGCAATTGAAAAACTTAACTGCAGCATTGTTGGTGACAAGCAGATGTAAGTGTACATTTGCCTTCTTCAAATCTGAGTACTTTTCCAAATTTAAACTGTTTGTTCTTTATACAATTATTGTCAACTTTAATCTTTAGCACATGTGTCAAGCTTTTTGTATTTAATTAGCCACTAACTTGATTTTTTGGCATTGTTATGTCGAGATTCCCTATATTTATTTAGCACGTAACTTAAACTTTTGGTGTAGATATGCTGGAAAATTTATTAAGAAGAGTGACTATGTGTATGTCTAATGCTGATGCAAAATATACGAACTTACATGTTAAGAACTTAGATCCAAATCTCACTGAAGAGTTTCTGGAGGAGAAATTTGGTGTGTTTGGGAAATTTGCTAGCTTAATGATTGTGAAAGATGAAAATGGGGCATCAAAAGGATTTGGTTTTGTAAAGTTTGAAAAACCAGATGATGTTAGACGAGCATTGGAGGCAATAAATGGATTGGAAATGCGTACGTACTATTTGTATCACTTTTGGTATTAAATAAGGATAGTTAACAACTGTAAAAAGCATTAAAGTCTGCATTTCCATTTTCTCAACCATTCAATATATTGGGTATCTGTGGAGCAGGTTCAAAGGTTCTTTATGTAAGAAGGGCACAGAAAAAAGCAAAGCGAGAATAGATTTTGAGCCGTCAGTTTGAGGAGATACGTAAGGAGCAGATCTTGAAATACAAGGTAGTCTACATCTTATTTCCCCTCTCAATTTACTAGTGCTTATGGAATAGAAGGGATTTTAGTTCATCTTCTACAAGATGCCATTTTGCTAAATATAGGAATAAGCATGAGTTTTAATTTTTCTGTACTTGCAGCATAACTAAAAAAAACACAAAGCATACTTTGGGAAGAATTATCAATTACTTATCATATGTGTCATGTTGGGTTATTTTATAATGAGAAACTGACTCAATGTGGTCTTTTTCTAAAAATTTGATAAAATGAAGAAATTCTCTAAAAAAATCTCTTTCAAAATATTCCTATTGAGAGCGACTTGTGGAATTATGGAAGTCTTTTTTATTTAATAAAAATATTCGATCCTAATTCGCTTGTTTTAAGTTTTTTTAATATTCTTCAATTTTAGGGCTTGAATGTATATGTCAAAAACATTGATGATGATGTCACTGATGAAGATCTAAGAGAACAGTTTAGCCAATGTGGCACAATAACATCTGCAAAACTCATGAGAGATGAGAAAGGAATGAGTAAGGGGTTTGGATTTGTCTGCTTCTCCTGCCTTGAGGAGGCTAGTAAAGCTGTTAACACCTTTCATGTTAAGATAAGAAGTATGCATACACGACAGAGGCTTGGAAACAAAGTTTGTAGTGTTAACCTAGTTATTTTGCATCAATTGAAGACTTTTAGTCAAGGTATTGTGTATAGCTGTGATATTTTACATCATTTGCATTATCAAAGGAATGTAAATTGTATTAAATTATGTTACTTGATTTTACTATAGAAATGGAATGGTGGATATTATGGTTATGTCGATGAATTGTACAATATTTTGGATAATTAAACTATATTTTGAGGATATTATGTAACTAATGATACGTTGATGCAAGAAAATACTGGAGTATTTTTTTTCAAGAGCTATTGGGAAGGAAATACTAAAATATACTTGATTTTAAACATTCTGTCATTATAAATAGGGTGCATAAATTAAATATAATCAATTAAAATATATTTAAAATTTGATATAAAACAAAATTTTAACAAATTTTTATTTCTCAACATTTTTAACAAACCAACCACCATCAATGGTAATGGTAATCATTCCTTCATTTTAACCAACAATCATAATTATAATGATTATATCCATTCCTATTCCTCAATATATTCATTCCCATTCTCATTTCCATTGCCTTCTGTGAACCAAGCGCCCCCTCAATATCATTTACTATTCAACCAATCAACATTGCAAGTTTTGAGTGAGTCGTAAGTTTTGCGACTTGAATTCTTAAGTTATTAGTGGTGGGAATCACTTAGGCAACCTCTCGTTAGTTAATCCTCGAGGCAATGTTACATGTATTGATATCTTTTTGTGTTTGTATAATTCATAAACCTCATAATGTAGAGTAGTTTCCTACAATGTAATTAGGTGGGATGCCTTAAACACCAGAATTGTTATATTGAAAAATATTCTTAAAAACTCACTAGATTCATGCAACAATTATTTTGGTTAAAGACAAAGAATTTTATGTGGTTTAATTTTTTAATTCCTAATTTTTATGATAGAAGATATATACCTATCATGTAGCTCAAGAAATTTTAGAAAAACTTTATGATCTTTTAAATTCTCGAAAATTCTTCTAGTTTTTAATTTTCAGAAAAATCCCTTCTCTTAGACTTGAATAAAATAATAATAATAAAACACACACAGTATAAACATCAGATGAGAAACAATCAAATGTTACTAATATAATAATCAAACTCAGCTATTAAACTCAACCAAAACCAATTAAATTCGACTTAAATTAATGATTTAAGATAATTATAATAAATTATTAATTTAAGTCTGATTTAATTAGTTTGGTTCATGCTTAAGAGTTGACTTAAATTGTCATATAAATAGCATTTAATTAGTCTATGTTTGATGTTCATAATGCATATGTTTCATTGTTATATCTTAATTGAAGTCTAAGAGATGGAGTTTTCATAAAAAACTGAAAATTAAAAAGATTTTTTCAACAATTTTAAAGATCAATGGGTTTTTTCTGAGATTTATTAAATTGCATTAAATTTTATATCTTTTACCCTAAATTTTATTGTGATTTTGAATTTTTCATATCTTATGTAATGCATTGTTAATGGTGAGGCACATGTAGAAAGCAAAAGCATACATTGATCAATTACAAGTTATTAATGTGACTTTCTCATCTTAACCGGACTAAAATCATCTAAGTCATAATTCCTATAAAACCTAACATGTGTGTCATCTCTTATATCACCATTTTTTTACTAAAACCTTATATTCCTTCTTTGTTCTTCTAATAAAAAAATTGACAACGAATGTGTTTATTAAAGGAAAATTTTCATCTTAATTTGAAAAAGAAATCATTTTTAGATACATAACTCATTTATAAAATTATTTTTCATGAATTTAGATTTTTATATTTAAACATCCCTTCTCTTTCATGTGACATAATTTAGGATTTTGATTTGCATTTCTATAAAAGAAGCAAAACCATTATCAATAATTATTCATAAAGTCTTTTATATTTCATGTGAAATCTTTGAACCATTAGAAAGGATTTGAATTAAACAAAAATGCTAATTGAAATATGATTTGTAATGTTGTGTTTATAAAACTAAAGCAATGTTAACTGTTTCATTAAGGACCAAAGCACGTATAAAGCGAACTCACTTTTTTCCTAATAGCATTGACAATAATAGCAATCACTTGTGGAAAACCTTTGTTGTTATTAAGTATAGGCAAAAGGCCAACAGGAAAAAGGGCAAAGTGATTCATGTGATTTGTGAATGTATTCAAACAAGAAATGAATATAGTAGAGGACTATATTTTTTCATGTATTTGAATCTAAAATTTACATATATTAAAGTTAATTATGATGGTAGCTAATAACATTACACAAGAAATATAACCCAATTATAGTATATTAATCATAAACCTAAAAGCACAATAATTGTCACATGACATATTTAAGTGGTTGCTTTTTATTTTATATAATAATTGAGTTTATCGATATGTTTAAATTCATAAATGTGTTTAATATGATTATTTAGTTTTTTATGTATAGCCTTGGAAATTAACATTAAAATCTCTTTTAGTTTTATGACCATCAACATTGAAAAGTGTTTGCATTATCACTAGTGTAGATCGATAATACTTATGAGGACTTCCCCGACCAAGTTCAAGCGAAAAAGGCAATTTTATGGATGTACTCAATTCAAAGTAAGTTTTAAGTTTGAATATTCATTATTAGTTTAAAACATTATTTACATAGAATCATGATGAAGATTTCACTATAACTATAAATGTCATAGATGAATTATATATTTCACTATAAGACATATAAATGATAAATTAAAGACTTAACAAAACTATGTATTAGTGTGGAGGATGTTAATTTATAGCTAGTTTTTTTTATCACCATTATGTCTTACATTACAATGTACTTCAACGAAAAAAACATATAAATTAAGTCATGATTCTTATACATCAATTTATGCAAATTTTGTAGTGATTAAATTATTTTATTTTAATATTTTTATATGACTCATACTTGAAGAAGTTGAGACTTGAGATGAATGAGAAAGTTATTTCTTTGCTTTATGGAATGTTATAAACCAAAGCTAAAACAACTTTTGTTCAAAAACATGTTAAGCAGTTAAAAATGTTTCATATAATTAAGCTACACATAAATGGTATATTATAATCAAGCAATTGAAAGTGCTTTATATAGTTAGGGGATATAATGAATCTTTTTCTAGCCAATACTACAATTAAAAATCATCATTCATGTAGTAAAGAGTTATATATACATAACCTAATATAATTGTGTAGCAAGGTAAGTTATAATGATCTAATGGTTCTTTTAAAGGTTAAAAGCTTTAGATATAGACAAGTTAACATCTCTTAGTTAATAGTTTCTATATATAATTCTAGTTAATGCATTCCACAAATGTATAATTTGTCTCACATGAATAAACAATATAAAACAAACATATGGCCAGTAGTGTTTCTGCTGAAAATGTATAAACATATTGCCCCAATTAGAAATATTTTAGGTACAAAAACCATAATTAGTTACACAAAAAGTTAGTGATTCATCAATCATCATTATGGTACCATAAACGCAAATATACCTATAAACTTGTGTACAAAAAGTTGGGAGTCAAATAATTAAGCCATAAAAAGTATAATATAAACATTTGTAAAAAAATCTAGAAGTTTAATCAACTAGCCACAAAAAAGAACATAAATATGTTTATGATAAGCTTGCACTTCAATTTATTTGTTCTTTTGTTCTTGGCCACTAAAACGGTTCTTGTGTCAATTTGTTACTGTAGCTTTGTTAGACACAATGATTAAAAAACTCAATCGATTTAGCTAGTTTAACCGTAAAAACCTTGAATTGTCAAACTTTTTGCTTCAATTTTCAGCTTTCCAGTTTGAATTACTTTGATAACTCTTATTCTTCTTGTTGTTAAAAATTTATCAATTTATTAATTAATTGGTCAATTTTTATTAATTAATAAGTTATTATAAACTAAAATAAATCAATTAATTTTCATTTAACAATCTCTTTTTTAATTAAACTTTAAATTCTTTGACGGGTATGGATAATTGTTTTCAATCATATTTCAAGTTCTTTAATGTTATTCAATCTTTAGCCGATTATGTGATGGTCTAATACTAGTTGAACTTTTTGAACCTTAAACTTCTTATCTTATTGGTTTAACTTCCAGTTCGATTTTTAAAGCAATGGTTGGGAATTAACATATGCTCTAATTGGATATGTCCTTATATTATCACCATATTTTTTGCACTTCTTACAAGAAATTTGAAGTCCCTTTTGAGTAACCTTATATGGGCTTTGTTCCTCTCCTACATCATTGATTTTAATTTTTTTATTGTCCAAATCTTCCCTTATATTATTAAGGATGTACTTCAGTGCTAATATTTTCACTTAGGATTGGCCAAATATTCTCACTAAGGATTGGAAATATTTGTCCCGCAACTCGTAAAACTTTTTTGTACCATATATAAAGTCCATATATTCTTCAATTATGTAACCATGATTTCTAATTATAACGCAAGTATGTTAATAAAGAACTCAACTCAAATCTCGTTTCTTACATATGCAAGTCTTGTTACCCAAATCAACAACATATTGTTTAAAGTATATATGCTCCACTTTAAATAATCTCCTGTCGTTGAAATATGACATCTAGTTAATGGTATATTATTTGCACTTCTCCAAGTTTTTATGAATCTTGGGGCAAATGGACCTATTGTATTACTATATCCTTTGCCTTTTTTCTTTATAAATATCTTTATCATTACTTTTCTAATAATCTTAAGTATTATTAGAATTGGTTTGTTCTTAACCTCCTTTATATATTAGTTAAAGCTCCAACAAAGTTTGTTCAAAAACATGTCACACTTTAGTGTAGCATTATAAATGTGCCTACATTACCTATTTTTGGTATTTAATCTAATTGGTTATAGATTATATATTATTCACTTTAAATTGTTTCAATACCTATTTAAATTAAAAACTCAAAATAATAATGCCATGAACAAATTGGATTGACAAGGGAAAAGAAAACACTAACAACTAGCCCTAAGGCCTTAACCTACAAAATATGCCCAACAAACCATTTCACTGAAATGATTTTAGTAAGGATTTTCAACCATGTTGACGGGCATCTAAATACTTAAAAGTGGAGATTCTGAGCTACAAGTCAATTATGAAGATCCTAAAGTCATATAGTGGCCTTAAACTAGCAAAAGTATCAAACAAACCCCATGGCCAAATAACGGCCAAAAAAAATTACATGATAGAGGCAACTTTTTTTCAATCTCAATGACATATATGTAACAAACAAAGATCATATATCTATTAAAATCATTGAAGGTACATTATCTTAAAACATTTTGTTTTATATCCTTGATAGCTTTAGTTGCTTAAATTTTCATTAAATGTTGGCATAAATGTGACTAACACAATATCCATGTTCAATACTTTCCATATCAACATTAAATACATATTCTATACCTTTTTATAAGGAAATAATATTAAAGACATGCCCATAAACATGGATAGGTTAATATATTAATTGGTTAATAATCACATAAAAGTTTGCCTTTTGTTGATTAGAAATGAAAATCTAATTATGATCCTTGCAGTATTAGATTTCCTATGATAAGCATCAAAGAAATCATTTATATTATTCTCTTTAGTCAATTCTAATAATAGCTTATATGATCAGAAACATATTGTTATTTACATCTAGATCAATAACTAATACTAATTCTCTTACAGTTTTTCCATTTAAGTAACAACCATTAACGCATATGATATACTTATAACCTTCCAAGAAATCAGTTCTACAAGTATCCAAACAAATGTACACAAAATCAAATAAATGCTTGATCACATAAGTACAAGTATTGCCTCAATTGTTCTTGATTAGTAGCCCTTTAATTTTTTAAATTACTTGCCCTCCTCTCTGATTAATAACTCCAATCCAAAGTTCACTACACTGTATGCCTCCTTTTCTATGATCTCAATATTAAAGTCTCTTAAAAGTGCACCTTTAAGCCTAATAATATCCCATATAATATTTTCTTTAAAATATGGGAGGCATTTCTTTGCAATTTAAATAGCCTTTCGTTTTCTATTTTGGTATATTTTGTCTCACTTATTAATGGATTGATTGCTTTTAATATTGTGCTTTTTTGAAATGTTTATTTTCATTAAAAACTATAAAAACTAATATATGTAGAAATGGTTCGAATCATTATATTGTTGGTGGTATCTCCCAGTTTACATTTTTCACACTTTGGTTTCCAAATGTGTTGGTATAAATACATTTAGTTAGTGTTTATATAATTTTGAATGTAAACAACTTATGCATTTTTCTTTTTTTGGCACTTGGTTTATTAACTTTAATGGTTTGTAGACAAGTAATTGTATAATCTTTTCATTTACACAAATTTCACATTTAATTCAAAATATTTCCATATAGTCCTTATTATAAAAAAGAATCATCAAACATTTTTTTTCATCAGATTATGTGATCCCACAACTTAAAAAGAAATAATATAATAGGAAAAATAATTTCAATTTAGTTATTATCGAATTAAAATTCATGGTGACTTAAATGTTTTTATCATTTTGATATGAGAAAGCTCTTCTTAAAAGTCCCCTAATTCTAATAACTTCAAATTGAGAGGGAGTGATGCGAGATTCTGACTAAGATTGAAGAAAAAAATAAAAATTAACTTAAAAATAATTTGTAATATTAATTACATTGATTATAAGCTAATTGTAAATCTTTTCGTTATGCATATAATTGATACATATACAATTGTTTATATGAAGAGTTAACAAAACAAAATAAGCATTACATTATAGATTGATAAAGAAAGCTAATTATATATCTCTGATAATTATTTCTATCGTCAACTATCTTTATTATTATAAATTGTTCAAAATTTTGAGTTGAGTGATGATATTCCCTCAAAGCATTTACCAACTTTTGCATATTACCAACTTTTGCATATTCACATACTTTAGAAATTGTGATAGATAATATTAGTAAAATGAGTAAAAGATACAAACCTCTATTGTAGTTTAAGAAACCTTAGAAAACTCTCATGATCTTTAAATTTCTTTAAAAAATCCTTGTAAATTTTAAATTTTTATAAAATCCCTTTCTGTTAGACTACAGTTAAAAAATAATGACGAAACATATGTAGTATGAATATGGGATGTGAAGTAATCAAATGTTACTAATATGATAATCCAACTCAGCTCTTAAATCCAACACAAATCAGTTAAATTTGGCTTAAATTAATAATTTAAGATAATTATAATAAATTTTTAGTTTGAGTTGGATTTGATTAGCTCAGTTTGAGTTTAAGAACTAAGTTGAACCATCATGTAAATAGCAGTTGATTAGTCCACGTCTAATATTCATACTGCATATGTTTTGTAGTTATTTTTAATTAAAGTCTGGGAATTCTAAAAACTGAAAACTAAAAGAATTTTTTCAATAATTTTAAAGATCATGAGATTTTTCTAAGGTTTCTTAAACTATAAACGAGTTATGTGTCTTTTACCTTAGTAAATTTTTTCATTTTTATTGGATTACCATTGAATTCTTGTACTTTCACTTTAAGATCTACAAAATAGACTATGAAAATGTCACAACATAAAACACTTTAATAGTAGAATTATTACAAACTTAATGAGAATATTTAGAAAAAGAGATATAAGTTACCTCCACTCTAAGTGTAAAACTCCAATATATAAAAAGAGTTGAGATTTTCCCTAAAAAATCTTAAAGGCGTCGTCATCCTAAACATAAACTTATATGTGTTGTAAGGAGTTAATGGAGCTAACTTCTTAAATAGGGTAAAGGAGTATCAAATGGCAATTTTGAAAATTCGCTCTTTGTAATATAAGAAAGCTCACTACAAGATCACTAATTCTAATAATTTTAAATTGAGAGGGTTTTGATGTGAAATTCATAATGAAATTGACAAAAAATATAAATTGGATTATAGATATTTCTAAAACTATTATTTAAATTGAATAATTTTGAATTAAATATTTTTCAAACTGGATTAGACCGATATATGTACCTATATATAATTAATTACTGAGGCTTAAATTGCATAGAATAATGAGTATGGAGTGAGTCAAATTTCACCACGTGGCTAATAATGAAAAGTGTTAAGAACTGTACGTTATCTTCTTCTTTTGCATTATCTCATACTTCATTTCTTTGACTGAGCAAAAAGGTGTTAAATGAGTCATAGTTCAAAGCCCGAAGGGTAGCCAAGTATTATGCCAAACTTGGTGTTAATATCTCATTCCACTATTCAAAACCCAATGTCTTTCAGGTCTATGAAGTCGAATCTTGCTTCTTTAGTTACCATTTTACAAGAGCTTCACAGTTTTATCACTCCAATAATTGATAGATTCTTTAGACTATTTTTAGTTAGACGTAAGGTTTTTAATGTAATGGAATGGAATAAAATGGTTTATAATGGAATAGAATGTAAATGAATGTAATATTAGAAAATTGTTGTTTAGAAAGTATGGAAGGGTTCATGATGTAATATAGTGAAATATTATTTTGAAGAAAGGTTTGTAATGTAATATAGTGAAAAGTTGTTTATCAATTTACATTCTATCCTAAACCCTCCAAATTGGAGGTTTCTCATTTTTACTGTTTGGGATGGGATGTGATGTAAAATGAAACCCTCATCTTCCATCCCAATCCATTATAAACCCTTCTCCCAAATGATAGAATGATTTTCCATTCCATTCCATTTCATTAATAAGCCCCCAACCAAACATAGCCTTAGATTCCTCCACTTTGCTTACTTATGAAAATCCCATCTTAAAAAGATCACATCTTTCTCTTCCCAATGTCTTTTTAAGGTCCAGATTTTCTTAATGCTTTATATAAATTGTCTTTAAATGTTTCATCATTATTTTTTAACTGGAGTCTAACAGGAAGTGTTTATATTAAAAACTAAAATTTACAAGATTTTTTAAAGAATTTTAAAGATCATGAGATGTGATGTAATCAAATGTCACTAATATGATAACCCAACTCAACTTTTAAATACAATATAAATTAGTTAAATTTGGCTTAAATTAATAATTTAAAATAATTATAATAAAATTTTAGTTTGAGTTGGATTTGATTACCTCAGTTTGAGTTTAAGAGGTAAGTTGAATTATCATGTAAATAGTAGTTGATTAGTCCACGTCTAGTATTCATACTGCATATGTTTTGTAGTTATTTTTTAATTAAAGTCTGGGGTTCTAAAAGCTGAAAAATAAAAGAATTTTTTCAATAATTTTAAAGTTCATGAGATTTTTCTAAGGTTTCTTAAACTATAAAAGAGTTATGTGTCTTTTACCTTAGTAAATTTTTTCATTTTTATTGGATTACCATTGCATTCTTGTACTTTCACTTTAAGATCTACAAAATAGGTTATGAAAATGTCATCAACATAAAACACTTTAATAATATAATTATTTCAAACTTAATGAGAATATTTAGAAAAAGAGATATAAGTTGCCTTCACTCTAAGTGTAAACCTCCACTATATAAAAAGAGTTGAGATTTTCCCTAAAAATCTCAAAGGAATCGTCATCCCAAACATAAATTTATATGTGTTGTAAGGAATTAATGGAGCTAACTTCTTAACTAGGGTAAGGAGTATCAAATGGAAATTTTAAAAATTCACTCTTTGTAATATAGGAAATCTCACTACAAGATCACTAATTCTAGTGATTTTAAATTTAGAGGGTTTTGAAGTGAAATTCTGAATGAAATTGATAAAAAATACATAAATTGAATTATAGATATTTCTAAAAATGTTATTTAAATGGAATAATTTTGAATTAAATATTTTTTCAAACTGGATTAGACCGATATATATACCTATATATAATTAATTACTGAGGTTTAAATTGCATAGAATAATGAGTATGGAGTGAGTCAAATTTCACCACGTGGCTGATAATAGAAAGTGTTAAGAACTATATGTTATCTTCTTCTTTTGCATTATCTCATACTTCAATTCTTTAATTGAGCAAAAAGGTGTTAAATGAGTTATCGTTCAAAGCCCAAAGGTTGGCCAAGTATTATGCCAAACTTGGTGTTGATATTTCATTCCAGTATTCAAAACCCAATATCTCTCAAGTTTATGACGTCGAATCTTGCTTCTCTAGTTTCCATTTTACAATAGCTTCACAGTTTTATCACTCCAATAATTGATAGATTCTTTAGGCTATGTTTGGTTAGATGTAAGGTTTTTAATGTAATGAAATGGAATAAAATGGTTTATAATGGAATGGAATGTAAATGAATGTAATATTAGAAAATTGTTATTTGGAAAAGACGGAAGGGTTCATGATTTAATATAGTGTAATGTTGTTTGGAATGTAATTTAATATGAAACCCTCCTCTTTCATCCCATTTCATTATAAACCCTCCTCCCAAATGATATAATGATATTCCATTCCATTCCATTTCATTAATAAACTCCCACACATAGCCTTAGATTCCTCCACTTGCTTACTTATGAAAAATCCCATTTTAAAAAGATCATATCTTTCTCTTCCCAATGTCTTTTTAAGGTCCAGATTTTTTTAATGCTTTCTATAAATTGTCTTTAAATGGTTCGTCATTATTTTTTAACTGGAGTCTAACAGAAAGGGTTTTTATAAAAAACTAAAATTTACAAGGAATGAGATGTGAAGTAATTAATGTCACTAATACAATAACCTTAGTCAGCTCTTAAAACCAACATAAATCAGTTAAATTTGGCTTAAATTAATAAATTAAGCTAATTATAATAAATTTTTAGTTTGACTTGGATTTGATTAGTTCAGTTTGAGTTTAAGAGGTAAGTTGAATTGTCATGTAAATAGCAATTGATTAGTCCACGTCTAATATTCATATTGCATATGTTTTGTAGTTATTTTTTAATTAAAGTCTGGGGGTTCTAAAAACTAAAAACTAAAAGAATTTTTTTCAATAGTTTTAAAGATCATGAGATTTTAATAAGGTTTCTTAAACTATAAAAGAGTTATGTGTCTTTTACCTTAGTAAATTTTTTCATTTTTATTGGATTACCATTGCATTCTTGTACTTTCACTTTAAGATCTACAAAATAGATTATGAAAATGTCACCAACATAAAACAATTTAATAATAGAATTATTTCAAACTTAATGAGAATATTTAGCAAAAGAGATATAAGTTACCTCCACTCTAAGTGTAAACCTCCACTATATAAAAAGAGTTGAGAGATTTTCCCAAAAAAATCGCAAAGGCATTGTCATCCCAAACATAAATTTATATATGTTGTAAGGAGTTAATGAAGCTAACTTCTTAAACAGGGTAAAGGAGTATCAAATGAAAATTTTAAAAATTCACTCTTTGTAATATAAGAAAGCTCACTACAAGATCACTAATTCTAATGATTTTAAATTGAGAGGGTTTTAATGTGAAATTTTGAATGAAATTGACAAAAAATACATAAATTGAATTATAGATATTTCTAAAAAAGTTATTTAAATGGAATAATTTTGAATTAAATATTTTTTCAAACTGGATTAGACCGATATATGTATATATAATTAATTAATGAGGTTTAAATTGCATAGAATAATGAGTATGGAGTGAGTCAAATTTCACCTCGTGGTTGATAATGAAAAGTGTTAAGAACTATATATTATCTTCATCTTTTGCATTATCTCATACTTCATTTCTTTAACTGAGTAAAAAGGTGTTAAATGAGTCATCGTTCGAAGCCCGAAGGGTGGCCAAGTATTATGCCAAACTTGGTGTTAATATCTCATTCCACTATTCAAAACACAATGTCTCTCAGGTCTATGAAGTCGAATCATGCTTCTCTAGTTACCATTTTACAAGAGCTTCACAGTTTTATCACTCCACTAATTGATAGATTCTTTAGGCTATGTTTGGTTAGACGTAAGGTTTTTAATATAATGTAATGGAATGGAATAAAATGGTTTATATTGGAATGGAATGTAAATGAATGTAATATTAGAAAATTATTGTTTGGAAAGGATGGAAGGGTTCATGATGTAATATAGTGTAATGTTGTTTAGAATGTAATTTAATATAGTGAAAAGTTGTTTATCATTTTACATTCCATTCTAAACCCCCTAAATTAGAAGTTTCTCAATTTTACTGTTTAGGATGGAACGGAATGTAATATGAAACCTTCCTCTTCCATCCCATTCCATTATAAACTCTCCTCCCAAACGATAGAATGATATTCCATTCCATTCCATTTCATTAATAAACCCTCAACCAAACATAGCCTTAGATTCCTCCACTTTGCTTACTTATGAAAATCCTATCTTAAAAAGATCATATCTTTCTCTTCCCAATGTCTTTTTAAGGTCCAGATTTTCTTAATGCTTTCTATAAATTTTCTTTAAAGTTAATGTAATTTTGACGTAGTGTGTAGATAGTTAACATTTCCTTCTTGTCAAAACATAAAGTCTTTATTGTTTTGTTATCATCAAAACATCAATTAGGTTGGTATTTCTAATGAACTCTTACAGCAAAGATTATGTTGGCATATTTAGGAGCATCATCATCATCATTCAACCTAGAGGGACAAAGCATAGTAAACCACCTTTCTTTAACGGTAATGATTATCTTTATTGGAAAACTAAGATGAGATTCTTTCTAATGACCGAAAGTGTAGACTTATGGGAAATAGTTTCTAATGGTCCCTTTATTCCTACCAAAATTGTAGATAAAGGTATCGAAATTAAAGAAAGAATGTGAAACTCAAGATAGGAGATTAGTATACTTGAATAGTATAACCATACACATCTTATTTTGTGTTTTAAGAAGAAATGAATTTAATATGGTCTCTATATGTGAAACAACTTATGACATCTGACATACATCAGAAATTACTAATGAGGGCACAAATCAAGTTAAGGAGATCAAAGTAAGCATGCTAATGTATTAATATGAATTGTTTCAAATGAAGCATGATGAAAGCATTTCTAAAATGTATACTAGATTCATTGATATTATTAATGTTCTTAAAGGTCTTAAAAAGACCTATACTAATGATGAATTGGTATAAATTTAGAAATTATATGTAAGAAAAGGAAGAAATTGTCTTCCAAACTCAATTAAGTTCAAAATGAGTTGGATGAATGTATGGGTGATCATGAAAAGATTAAAAGTGACTTATATAGCATTCAAGCATCCAAAAGTGTGATTATTGGTGGCAATCATGACTTAGATTAATAAAGGCTTAAAAATGAAACACTAACAAAGGAAGTAGATTCTTTAAGGATTCTTTATCCAAGCTCACTAAAGGGAGTAAAAAAGTAGAAAGCATGTTAGGAGCTTAAAAGAATTCTAATGATAGGCATATAATCGGACATAATTTATCAGTTAGAGATTTTCTTTCTAGTTAGATCAGTTATAGAAGTGAGTAAGCAAGCTAGACATGAAAACTAAGGACAATTGTGCCAAGATAGCAAACAATTTTGTTTAAGAGTGCTTCTAATTCTAAAACCACTATCATTTAAGGGAAAATATTTGCATAGTAAAGAACCATTTCCTAAGATGATAAATGAGCATAAAGCATCTTTATCTAAGCATGTACATGCATATAACACATCTACTAGTGCTCAAATTGATAGCAAACATCATTTTTTCATATATGGCTTACAACTTAGGCATATAGTTCAATACTCTCCAGGAAAGAATAGGCATAATTTTTACAATAAAATGCAAGCCTACTCTCACCCTTATAGAAGCATGCATCACGTCTTCATTCATTGTATGCATCATATATGTAATCATGGTAGGAGTTTTCACCATCCCATGAGACCAATCAACACATTTAATGTCCAAAGAAAACTTCCTCACATTTATGCATCATCATTACTTATACAACATGATATGTCATTTTAGTGGTAAGTTTGGACATATTGATAAATTTGCTTTAACAAACAAAAAATATTAAGTAAACTTTTGAAAGTGTGGGTTGAAAAGGAAAAGGAACCAAACAATAAAGGAACTAAGTTTATTTGGGTTCTTAAAACACATTGATTTCTTTGTTTTATAAGAATACTAGAAAAGAAAGAGCTAATGATTAGTAGCTATTGAATTGGGCATTATTTTTAGAATTTATATCTTTTATCTTGATGAATCTAACATTCTTGCCTCCAAGAAAGTCTTAAAGATGTTATTATAGGATACGGAGAATTTAACTCCTAAAATTAACCATTAAGACTTCTCAAATTATTGAACCAATTGAGAATGATAAGAAGGATGAGATGCTACTAATGGATTGAGAATTCAAGAAGAATCTTCATTCAAATCTCTTATAACTAATGTTCAACATGAGGTGTTATTAATTTATAATTTAGAAATATGTGAATACTTGCATTTATATGTCATTTTAAGTATAAATCCTTGGTGATGATTATTTAAGTTTGAATTATGAATAAGGTGTTCTTAAAGTGTGAACCTTAGTACCTATAATTAGAGATTGTATGCAAAATAAAGTCACTAAGTTAAAATTTACATCAATTTGGTTATTATTTCTCTAAATTTTTTAATAAGGATAAATCTTGCTTAATAAGGCAAAATAGTTTTTATTTAATGGGAATTCTTTTTGATAAGGCCCTTTATATAATCAGAATTCTTTTTTGATTGATATTTAATTGGTTAATATGTGTTTTAATATTATTTATTGAAGTTTTGATACTTTAACTTTAGTTTTAAAGATGATTCCTCAAACTATCTCGTTAATTGGTCGACCAATATTTTAGCGTGGTCAACCAACATCATTAAAATTCACTGCTTTTTGTTTGTGGTGAGTTTGTTAGCTTTCTAGTTACCTATTGGTCATCAAATGTAACATCCCGTTTTCATAGAACGGGTCGGACCTGAGAAACAGGCCCAAGTGAGGTCAATCGGAGAAGTTAGG
>JANZXR010381696.1:0-17669 GCA_027575705.1 Erythroxylum echinodendron
TTCGGGGCTAATATTTCATGCATGAGTGAACTGAAATTTGCATGCGAAGAGTCTTATTTTTTGTTCATTTCTTCTAAGAAAAATCTCCTCCAAACATTTCTTCTCCTTTTCCACCAAAAGATTTCGTTAACCAAATTGTCCTAGAAGAATAAGTGGTAAATCAAATTGGTTGAGGATACAACAACAAGGAGAGGATAGATTGACAAAGAAAAGGATTCAAAAGCCAAAGGCTTTGGATACAAGAAGGAGGAGAGGATAACACAGCGAGAAATTAAAGTTGTAGCGAAGGAATCGGTAATATCATTATCTTGTTTATGTTTATTATTATCCTTATACCATATTATGTATAGATTGGCATGATGATTTGGATATATTGCTTCCGATGCAAGTAAGATTTCTAAAAAGTTTGGAAATCGACAGTTCTCCAAATATGACATGCTTTCTTTTCCCGATCTAACAATTGGTATCAGAGCAAGGTTCTAATGCATGATTTCAGTTCCTATATGGTTGATGCATGGGTTGGCAATCATTTTTTATATGCTGCATATTTTTATATGATACAAATATTTATGGTGTATGTGTTGCTCTTTTGGTTATCCATAGAAGTTAAATTTACCATGTAAGAAAAACAGACACGATTCCATATTCATTTAATAATGTTATTATCGATACTCAACTGTCATGATATAAAGTTCATCATTCACTTGAATTAAATTCTTTTACTTATATAGAGATAAATTGCAACACTATAGTCTAAACCATAATCAAGCGACCAACTTGATTCTTCAACTATTAATCAATTATTTTAGATTATAATAATATACATGTTTCTCATACATCTCTATATATATGTATATTACTTACAAAAGAATCTTGGTACCTTATGACTTGTTTTATTATGCCATACATATAAAACCAAACTGTTTTGTTTTATTAATAATAAATATTTTCATTACAAAAATTAACTGGAAGAAAATTAAGTTATAAGTAAATACACTTACTTTCTAGGGCACTATATTTACATAACTCCAACAGCATAATATAGACATGGTGTGGAAAAACAAAAAAATTTGTTTCAGTACTTTACCAAATTCTAAGATCTGTATGCCTATATAAGGAAATACCATTAAACCTAGCTAAAAATTTCCAATTCATATACATGTTCATAACACATTTATATATAGGAATCATGGCATTTACACAAATCAATCTTTCATATAATAACCATGTACATTATGAGTAGTCTCCTTCATTCTTTGATTGTCCACTCATTGGGTTGTCGCAAACCACAACGACCAAAACAGATTGTCTCTAATGGTATCCATGCAGAGATCGGAAAAACTAACCTAATCAAACTATTTTATTCAGAAATGGCTAGAAAAAAGACAAGAGTGCTATCTCTTTTCTTTGTTTTATACGTTGAAGCAAAAGGAGGGCAAAAACATGAAAGCTAAATGGAGAGGAAGAAGATGAGAAAGATGAGAGAGAAGTGAATTACTTACTAAACAATTCTCACGAACTTCATCCTTTTAATTGCTTTTGTTTTTGTCTTTGCTTGTTTTTTTCTTTTCTCCTTTAAAGACAATAAATGGACAAATTTAAAGACCCCCTCTCTTCCTTTTCCACATTATGCACCTCTTTTGTATATATATAATTAATATATATAAATGTTGAGGTGGTCCAGTCACACTAGGATCGGTCATACTGAGTCCCGGGTGTGAAAAAAACTCTAGAGCCGTGTTTCAGCAATATCAATGTCACGATCTCATTAGGACATCTCTTAATCTCATCGGATCCATTTGGTTCTCTTGCCCCCATATAATAGATCTCTATCCAAAACTATTTTACGAATCCTTTGCGTCACTCTTATGCATGTGACCCATTAGGTTCCTAGTTATGTTAGCCACATGGATTAACACTTAATCCAAGCAAGTCATGAGCAACATTTAGGAACACATCATGACCCCCAATTGATCGGCAAGTAAGTGGTTTGACAAACAAACCCATGCTTGTCATGAACCACCTCACGAACTCTCCCATAGAGAATTATTGTTCAATTCGTCCTTTCACCATACTATACCCCACTTAGTCATGAGTATGGGTAAAGTGTCAACTCTTGCTAGACTGGCTACATCAGATCTAGCCTAAGTGATATCAGTTCTTGTCCTGGGACTCATTACTCTATATGTCAATGAAGACATTCTTCATGACACATGTACTCTAGCCAGAGATTTCCAATTAATGATCTTAACGAGAGGCCGTGGGTATCATCTTCTACTATCACAGAAGTGGTGAATCCTCTATTATGTACTCAATAACCTTCGAATACCTCAAGCTGTACCCAATCACCACCCTATGAGTGACCTCTTCAAGGAAACAAGGAATGTAGTCAAAGCACATAATCAGTATCCAAGATATCCTTGAGTACCTCAAGTCTAAGGATACTTGCACCATTGTTATAATGAGATTATCACAGTCATTAGAATAGGACATCCATATGATGATCTTATAGTAGGTCATCTAATGTACTTGCTACCTTTAGTAAGCATCCACATCTTAACTATAAGCATATCATGTTTAGAGTTTCTGAGATCCACTACTTGATCAAATCAAGGAGTGTGACATGCGCTAATCTATATAAATTAATGATGTCTAGTCTCATTAATCATATGACTATGGATAAATTAGATACTGACATAATAGCACATGATAGGAATCTTAATAGTATTATCACATCATAATTTCTTTTATACTATGTCATATATCATGGACTTCATTAATTTACATATAGATCAATATCAATTCAAAAAGAATTAACACCAAATTAATGAAATATGTTTTTCTTTATTATTGAAAATAGTATCTGTACGTAACTTTATACAAAGCGCACTAATGGCGATTGCCTTTAAAACACTACGCTAACAAATCTCCTACTTGTCCTAAAGCCAATTGCCTTATTATCTAATACCATAGGTGAGTATATGAGAATCAAATATATTATGTGATAGTGGCTTCGTTAAAAGGTCAGCAATATTCTGCTCGGTGGGAATTCTCTCTATCTTTACATCACCTCGACCAATGATCTCCCTGATCAGATGATATCTACGGATTACATGCTTGGACCTTTGATGGAACCTTGGTTCCTTCACTTATGCAATAGCCCCGTTGTTTTCACAATACAACTACATGGGTCCATCCCTGCTAGGAACCATACTAAGTTCAGTAATGAACTTCTTGATCCAAACTGCTTCTTTTGCTATGCCTGAAGTTGTAATGTACTCTGCCTCAGTTGTTTAGTCGTCTTTTAATTGGAACTCTTCCAACTGACCACCCCACCGTTCAGTGTGAATACAAAATGCAATTAGGATTTGGAATCATCCTCATCAGATTGAAAACTGGAATTTATATGCCAGCTCATGTTTAGTTTTCCATCTCTATTTATTAAGAAAGCATCCTTAGTCCTTTGCAAGTACTTAAAGATGTTTTTGATAGCCACCCAGTGACCCTCACAAGGATCCAATTGGTATCTACTCATAATACTTAAAGCATATGATACATTGGGTCTTGTACATAGCATAGCGTACATGATAGATCCTAATACAGATGCATACAGGATCATATTCATGCACATTCTCTCATCTTGTGTCTTAGGACACAGATTTTGAGAGTGTTATCCCATGACTCATAAGAAGATACCCTCTCTTAGACTACTCCATACTAAACCTCGTTAGCATCTTATCTATGTATGTTGATTGTGAAAGACCAAGCAACCTTTTTGATATATCTATATAGATCTTTATCCCAAGGATATAAGTTGCTTCACTGAGATCTTTCATGGAAAATTATTTAGACAACCAAATCTTCACAGATTGTAGCATAAAGGCATCATTTCCTAATAATAATATGTCATCTACATATAGCACAAGGAATACGATTGCAATCCCGCTAACCTTCTTATACACACATGGTTCATCTAGATTTTGTGAGAAACTAAACTCTTTGATTATGTCAACAAAGTAGATATTTCAACTCCTAGATGCTTGTTTTGATCTATAGATGGATTTCTGAAGCTTGCATACCTTTTCTCCATTATAGGAGATAAAGCCCTCTAGTTGTGTCATATACACATCCTCAACTAGATTTCCATTTAGGAAAGTTGTCTTCACATTCATTTTCCATATCTTATAATCATAATGAGAGGCAATGACTAGGAGTATCCTAATGGATTTAAGCATTGCTACTGCACTGAAGCTCTCGTCGTAGTCTATTCCTTATCTTTGATGGAAACCTTTGGCCATAAGCTTTACTTTATAGGTAATCAAATTACCATCCATGTCAGTTTTCATTTTGAAAACCAATTTACACCCTATGGGTTTTATTCCTTTGGGTATCTCAACCAAAGTCCATACTTGGTTTTCATACATGGAACCCATTTTTGCTTTCATGGCGCTAAGTCATTTCTCAAACTCAGAACTCTTCAGAACCTCTTCATAGGTAGTAGGCTCATTATCTTCTATAAGCAATACGTCATTCTGTTCAATCAAGAGAAATCCATATCTCTCAAGGATAGAGTATATCTATGTGACCTACGAACTTCCTATGTTGAACAAGGTCGAATTATTACTTTATCTGCATAATTCACAGTCTTAAGTTCAGGTAGTTTATTTGTGTCTGTTCGAGCATCTTGAACTTCTTAAAGTTCAATTTTGATATCACTGTCCTCTTTTAAAAGAAAATCTTTCTTTAAAAAGACAGCATGCTTTGAAACAAACACATTTTTTTCCACAGCATGGTAAAATTGATATCCCATTGTTTCTTTAGGATATTGTATGAACAAACACTTGTCAGACTTCACACCAAGCTTCTCTGACTGTATTCGCTTCACATAAGCAAGATAGCCCCAAACTTTGAAATGAGAAAGATATTGGTTTGTGTTAGTACACATCTCATATGGAGTAAAATCAACTACCTTTGATGGAACTTTGTTTAGCAAATAAACAATTATCTAGAGTGCATACACCCAAAAGGATATTGGTAAATTTGCAAAGCCCATCATCGACGGTACCATGTCCAACAAGGTTTGGTTTCTCCTTTCATCCACACCATTGTGTGGTGGTGTGTAAGGTGGAGTCCATTGAAATAAAATCCCATTATCTCTGAGATAATCTAAAAATTCTTGGTCTAAGTTTTCCCCACCTCCATCAGATTGTAGTGTCTTGATACCTTTCTCAAGTTGGTTTCCTACTTCTTTTCTGAACCATTTAAACTTTTCAATTGTATCAGATTTGTATCTCATCAGATACAGATATCCATATTGAGAATAGTCATCGATAAAGGCCATGAAGTAAAGAAAACTACTTATGACATGGATGGACATCAAACCAATACGTCTGATTGTATTACGTCTAATACTCTAGTCCCTTGTTCACCCTTTCCCTTAAAGGGTAACTTAGTCATCTTCCCTAATAAACAAGATTCATATATGTCATATGATTCATAATCAAATGACCCTAAACTAGCACTCTTGCTTAGCTATGTGTTTATTATTTATATGGCCAAGGTGACAATGCCATGAGTAAGTTGATTTTAAATTATCTTATTTATGTCTTTGACATTCATAATTGGATGCGACATATTTAATATGTAAATTCCATTGTATAATGTACCAATACCATAAAGCATTCCATTCAAACTAATAGAATAACCATTACTATTAAAATTCAAATAGAAACCAACTTTATGTGAACAAGAAACAGACAATATGTTCTTTGTTAAAACAGGTACAAAATAACAACCATCCAGTTTAATTATAAGCTCAATGGGAGTGACAAAAAATAAGTGCCTATAGCTAATGTAACAACTATTGTTCTATTGCCTATGGGCAAGTCCAGTTCTCCCTTCATGAGCTATCTACTATCCCAGAGGCCTTGTATATCATTACATATATATGAGCCATAACCAGTGTCTAATACCCATATGTTATGATCAGAAATAGTATTAACCTCAATTACAAACATACTTGAAGGAGCCGGGACATCTGATGCCTGCTTCTTCTTCAAGGACTCCAAATAGACTTTACAATTTTTCTTCTAATGGCCATTCTTTCCATAATGGAAGTAGGTTTCCTTCGGTGTAGTCTCTTTGAGTTATTTTTGGCTGCACTTCCTTTTGGTTTGTTATACCTTTTCTTATTTAGGTTATTTTTTCTTAAACCAGAAGAAGAAAAATCCATCACTAGCACTAGCTTGCCATCCTTCTTGATAGCTCGCTCTACTGTCTTGAGTAGATTGATCAACTCATGGATTTTTATGGAGATTTGGTTCATCTGATAGTTCAACACAAACTGCGAATAACTAGTCGACAATCTAACTGTAATTAAGTCAATACTTAATTCATAGTCCATAACAAAACCCAAGGTGACCAACTTCCACAATTTATCTTCAGTGCATACTGCACTGCAGATGTACCCAGAGTCATCTTAGTCATAAAGAGAAACCTCAAGGTCTTGAACCTTTCAGACCGAGCTTGTTTATCAAAAATCTATCTAAGATGAAACACTATAGTATTAGCATCCATAGACTCATGTTGCTTCTACAGTTCAGGTGACATAGAGGCTAGCATAATGCAAGTAGCCATGTCACTATCTTTGAGATGCTTACTATATGCTATCTAACCGTCATTAAAAGCATCAGTAGCAGGGGGATTAGGAAGTGGAATGTCTAGGACATAGTCTTTCTCCTCATATCTGAGAACAATTCTCAAATTTCTCAGCCAATCAAGAAAATTGTGTCCACTCAATTTATTAGAACCTATAAGTGAGCGCAAATTCATACTGGAAGCCATCTTTAATCAACCTAAATGTGAAGAGAGAAAGCATGTTAGAATCTAAATAAACACATGATCATAAAGACTTGCATGACATGCATATAACTCCCACTAGCTTCAAAGAATCCATAGCCCTCACTACGAATCTAAGAAAAAATTATGACAAAGTGTCCTAGTGGGTTAATATCCGATATTACTAAAAATGACCTTGGGTTTACCTAATAAACCACCTTAGGTCAATCGGTAGATATCGGTCATATCAATTACATCATAATTGCAATTATCATCTAGTGTTATCAACTTATGATGCAAGCACACACACTGGGTTATCAACTCTTGATGCGCGTACTTTTGATGAACACTACTCAATTGTGCCTCTGTCTATGTTGACCATGAGTTTACTCAACAAATCAACGCTTCTAGTGAAAACTGACTCATATTTTCTTTGTTTGAACATATCTGTATAGAGCGGGCTTTCCAGCAACCCTAACTCTAAAAGAATTCTGGTTCTCCCCATATTAATGGAAGGTGTTAGTTTTCATATTATGTGTGAGGGAATTCATATTATGGTCTCATCTAAGTTGTAGGATTATAGTCACAATGGCTATATGGTATGGTTTAGGATGTTTCATCAATCATATTGAATCTATATCCATAACCATCCATCATCCCACCTAACCAACCCTAGCATGCATTCTTTAATGCAACCATTTCATAAGGTTTTCTTGTATAGGTTATGACGTGTTATGCATCTAGAGATTTGACATTCGATTCAACTCTTGAATCGAATTACTTTTTAGTGTTGGCATTGAATAATTTTTCAATCCTTATGTTTTCATTTCCTATTCAAAATACTAATATACCAACTATAATACCCTCTACTATAATGTACCAATTAAACATTTTAATTATATCATGATTGCTATATCTAGTCATACTAGACATGAAACACTAGAAATAGGTTAATATAATATTAATCTCTTAGATTTCTAAATAATTTGAGAACATCAAACCATCACCCTAAGTATCTCTAGGTAATCTCCACTTCATCAAGACTACTTCGGCACTTGTCACATAACTTGTGACGGCTAAAACAATTAAGAAAACTGAATATGCCAACGAGATGCTAATATGGCATATTTGACATCCAAAAATTTTTTGGACACCCAATTTATAGCAAATCAGTTTGGCATGCATACAACATCAACATATTTCTGATCACATAAAAAATGATCTGAGGCATTGAAACCAAAAAACACACAATCACCACTTTAAACAAACAAGGTCCAATAGTTTTCTCAAAACTGTCTAACTCTGTCTTTTGCTTGAAAAAATCATTGAAACAATTTCAATAAATTCTGAGAAAATTACAAAGGCTATAAAATGTTCCCAACATATTCCATGAATTGGTTTAGAATTTATTTCCAAGAAAAACTCAACCAACCTCAGTAACCAAGCCAAACCAGAATCTATGTTCCTCAATACAAACATTCCCAACAGCACACAAGACATTCTGAAATAAATATTCAATAACCTCGAAAACATTTTTCCATCTTTATAGATATTTAAAACATATTAAAAAGAAGGTGGTGAAAGAAAATCCTAAAAACAATTTTTATAGAACTTATTCTCGAAATTGTAAGCATGCATGTTTATGTAATGTGCATAAACACAGCAACTAGAATAGTAGGGAATTAATTAGTAAAAGCATATCAAATCACATTACTAAATTTTTTCCTTCCACATACATATTTAGCAACATCTCAAGAGCAAATTTGGGCGAGAAAATTTAAAAAAAATATCTCTATACTGATTTCAAATTCAACACAATCAGAATGCACAACTGTCACAACTAATCGGTAGCACCACATATATTATGGTTTCTCCTTTATACGGGGCATAAACTTGCTCTACTACTACTGTAGGAAAATCCCAATGCCTGCATCATAAATATGCAATGCAGAAAAAAATTGTTCTAGGACTTTCCTAAATTCTAGGATCTATATGCCTATACAAGGAAATACCATTAAACCTAGCTGAAAATTCCTAATTCGCATACATGTTTATAACATACATATGTATAGGAATTCATGGCATTTACACAAATCCATCTTTCATACAATAACCATATACCTTGTGAGTTGTCTCCTTCATTCTTCTATCTTCTACTTGTCAGGTTGTCACAAACCACAACGACCAAAGCAGATCATCTCCAATGGTTTCCACACAGATATCAGAGAAACTAACCAAATCAAACTTTTTGATCCGGAAATGGCTAAAACAAAGACAAGAGTGCTAGCTCTTTTCTTTATTATATCGAGAGCAAGACCGGAGCAAAAGTAAAGTGAAAACGTGAAAGAAAAATGGAGAGGAAGAAGATGAGAAAGATGAGAAAGAAATGAGTAGCTTACTAAACAATTCTCACAATCTTCATCCTTTTACTTGCTTTTGTTTTTGTCTTTTCTCCTTTAAAGACAATAAATGGACAACTTTAAAGACCCTCTCTTCCTTTTCCATGTTGCATACCTCTTTTATACATGATTAATTAATATATATAAATGCTAAGTGGGTCCAGTCATAATAGGATCAATCCTATCAGGTCCCAGGTATGGAAAAAAACTCCAGAGACTTGTTTCAGTAATATCGGTGTCACGATCTCATTGGGACATATCTTGATCTCATCGAGATCCATTTAGTTCTCTTGCTCCCCATATATTCGATCTCTATCTAAAACCATTTTACCAATCCTCTTAGTCAATCTTATGCACATGACCTATTAGGTTCTCGTTTATGTTGGCCACTTGGATTAACACTTAATCCAAGCAAGTTATAAGCGGCGTCTAGCAACACATCATGACTCCCAATTGACAGGAAAGTAAGTGGTTAGATAAATGAATTCATGCTCGTCATGAACCATCTCAGGAACCCTCCCATAGACAATTGCTGTGCAATTTGCCCTTTCACATGCTATACCCCACTTGTTCATGAGTATAGGCAAAGCAACTCTCACTAGACTGACTACATCAAATCTAGACCAAGTGATATCAGTTCACATCCTCAAATCTAGCCCAAGTGATATCAGTTCACATTCTGGGACTCATTACTCTATATGTTAATGAAGATATTCTTCATGACACATATACTCTGGCCAGAGTTTTCCAATAATGGCCCTAACAAGAGGCCATGGTTATCATCTTCTGTTATCCCAGAAGTGATAAATCCTCTATTAGCTACTCAATTACCTTCGAATATCTCAAGCTGTACCCAATCACCACCCTATGAGCGACCTATTCAAGGCAACAATGAATGCAGTCAAAGCATGTAATCAGTATCCAAGATATCCTTGAGTACCTCATGTCTAAGGATACTTGCACCATTTTTATAATGAGATTATCACTGCCATTAGAATAGGACATCTATGTGATGATCTCATAGTAGGTCATCCAATGTACTTACTACCTTTAGTAAGCATCCATATCTCAACTCTAAGCATCTCATGTTTACAATTTCTAAGATCCACTAATTAATCAAATCAAGGAGTTTGACATATGCTAGTCTATCCAGATTAACAATGTTTAGTCTCATTAATCATATGACTAAGGATAATTTAAAAACTAAAATAATTGCACATGATAGGAATCTCAGTAGTACGATCACATCATAATTTGTTTCATGCTATGTCATATATCATGGACTTCATTAATTTGCTTATAGATCAATATCAATTCATAAAGAATGAACACCAAATTAATGAAATTTGCTTTTCTTTATTATTGAAAATAAAGTATGTATACAACTTTGTACAAAATGAACTAAAGGTGATTGCCTTTAGGGCACTACTCTAACAGGTATAAGATATTAAAACATGCTCAGCTTTGAAACACACTCAAGTGAGAGCATAAAGGGTCTAGAAGAGTTCTTTCTAGAAAGAAGTAGTATTGATTCTTCTTCATGTAATTTATACAATTGTTGCATAAATCTATTGCATACAAGATATTCTTAATCTATCTTTCTATTTAGACATCTACTTGAAATCATCAAGTTTGGTATTCTAACCTCCCTTACACACTGTTTCTTCTTCCTCTTTGCGTGTTCTTGGATAATCAAGGAAGGATTTAGCGTTTTTTCCAATCCAAACAAATAGAAGAATCAAGAAAGGAGAAGAATAAAAGGTACAGGTGTTTAAATTTCATGTTCTTATGGTTTGTCTACGCATGCATGTGTGTTTCTGATCTTTCGAGAATGTCATGTGGTCTAAATTTAGTTTCCTATACTTCCACTGCACTGTCATGAATGTGATGCATAAATCCATGACATCCTAACAATAAATAGTCAAAAGATTAACTTTTTCCATTTCATTCACCAATATAATTTACACTGTATCATCACACTTAATAATACATATATTTACATAACCAAAACATCTGAGATTTTGGTACTCTTTTACAAGATGTTCTACATAACATGAAAAAATAAGCAAAATTATTCTATCTAAATTCCTCAATATCAGTTGACCAAACTTTGAGCCATTCTTGATTTCTAAAATTGACAAAATTAGAATTCTACTAGTTTGCCTTGGGAATCAGGTCTCCTTCATCCCTGAAAATTAACATTCATAATCAAATTCACATGTAATTCACATAATCAAATTTTAAACAAATCGTGACATTTAATCATGCTTAAACAAATATGATTTTCATCTTGTATAATATGATTTTCGTCTAACTATATTCAGAACAATCCAATAATTCAATTCAATCATGCATATGATACATATCAAGTTGTATGTGTAAATGCATATGTGACTCCATTCATTATTACTTTGTTGTGATAGAGTGCCTTTTTACTGTCCCGTATCCATTATAGATATCAGGCTCATTTCATATACTATCCCATACCTTTTGTGGATACTGGGCTCATTAATAATTAAGTCTGTGACTCTTTATGCACATTTTCGACCTTCAAGCTCTTTTTCACTGGTCACTCTAGTCATAACTCCTTTATCTGATCATGCATAACAATGTAATGAAATGCATCAATTCTTATAATATGATACCAATATCTTTCATTCATTGTGCACAGTCATTTTCACATATTCATTGGATCTAAATTTGACATTCAACATTTAGTTGAGTATATATATTTTACTAGATTCACATAAAATTCTGAAGCATGCCTAATACAATCTTAATTATCAAACTAAAGCACTCCTAATACAATCTTAATTATCAAACTACTCGAACCATTAATGTCCAAAATTATCAAAATCTCAACAATAATAGTTCAATAACTAAAATTTAAATAGAAACAAATCAATCATAATAAGAAAACATCTAGTTTGACTCATAGTATGCTCCAGATTAGCTATTGCCTTGACGAACCGGCAATGTCTGGATGTTGGCGTTCGACTTGAGCGTCTAAATCATGCAATAGTCATATATTTTACACATTACTAAATTGCTAAATCATATAAATATTCAATCATGCACATGTATATGTGTCATGATCAATGCATGTTCAACTGACTATTCCCAGGTATATATCCTTAAATCATATATCTTAACCATTCACATATCATAACTTGGATATAACTAGTTTGCAATTAGTATTATACCTCAAGTTTACTTGATTATTCTAAATTCATTAAACAAACATTCACCAACCCTTTTCTAGCATTATATAATCACATAATATTCAAAATTTCATTCATTCATACTTAATATGCCTTACTTATATCCTTTGGATCATAATTGTATTCTTAAGAACACCTTATTCCTTTAACAACTCTAAATTTCCATATTTAGATACATGATATCTAACAATACATTCCTTAGTTATAACATCAATTAACAACCCAAACTTATCAAACACTTTGACCAATTAATCAATCATCCAAACTAGGTTCATTTCAAGCCTCAATTAAGTCTAAATGCACTAAGGCAAAGTATCTTATCCTTAGTTGGTTCAATAATCACTTAAAAGAGAAAAGTTTATGACTAATGCCTTTCCCATGATCATGGAGACCTTCCTATGATCGTGGCATAAGTCATCCATCAAATTTTCTCATCCATGTCCTTCAAATTTTTCTAGATTTTAACCTTACATACTACATCCAACACATCTTCTTAATAGTTCATCAATTTTAGCTCAATTCCTCATCATTTTCACCTTAATTCCAACTCAAAATTATCCATACAACAATTTATAAACTATTTTTTTATCATCTACACAAAAATAGAACATAAGTGTATCCATTTCTTTATCAACTTCTAGCATTCATTAAACACCATTTTCACTATCATCACTTTAAGGAGGAATATGTTGGGTTGTTCATCAACAAGAAGAAAACAATGAAATCTTTAGAGTGTAAGGTGAAGGACTTTTGCAAGATTTAAAGTTGTGTGGGTTGGTTAAGTGTGTCATGAATGATAGAAGGAGAAGAAAAGATTGAGGAAGGCACGTAGCAAAAAGTATAAATGAAAGTTGGTCTTTCAAGTATGTATAACTTGTGGTAGGTGTGTGGCAAGTGTTGTGACACTTGTCACTTGCCACATGTCTTCTTCTTATAGTTCCAAATGTTTTTTCATAACTAGTCTATTTATCTCTCAATCTTTATCTATTTATCTATTAATCTTTAAGTCATTTGTCACCCAATTGTTTAAACCATTTGTCACTAATTCCTAATGTCACTTGTCACTTATTTCTACTACCATGTGTCACTTTGTCTTACTACTTGGCTTTTTTTTTCTAGTTTAAAAATACATATAAACTCATAAGTCACCAATTGTAACAAATAAATTACAAATTAATAATTGAAAATCATCAAACAAAAATTCAAAGCATAATAATTCATAATTCATATCATGACCACTGTAAACCTTTTATACCCCGGAATATGTCAATCGAGTGCATAAATAATCTTTTCAATGTGTACAAAAATCATAATTCAAGTGTGTATGCTAATAATGTGAATGTGAATGAAATGCGCCTCATAAATTCCCAATACTATTTCTCATTTACAATGGTCCAGGATCCTATGTCCTAACCCTTATTATGGAAAATGAGCTATTACAAGCAAGGGAAGATTTAAGCAAACATTTCAGAAGAAATGAAACGCATTAGATCTAAGGCTTACCTAATGGGGACAGAGGTGAAGTGAGTTTGGTATGGGGGTTTAGTTGTGAACCCATCACTTAATACACTTAGTTGATGTACTAATAAAAGAAGAGTTATGAGAAAAAACCTCATCACTTTGCATCGAAGAGTGAAACATGAACTATGAAGAATAGAAACATTGTTTATAAAGGATTAGCCTTACCTCTTCATCTAACTTCCTGATCTATAATTCTCTTTCACGACTCAACCATATATGGCCCTCTGTTGTGCCCAAAAAGTTCTAGAAAGATCTCGGCTATCCTACTCTTAAGTATACGAGATAGTTGTAGCTGATAACCAGGGTCATCTCCCATAGAGATGAAATTTGTCAAATTTAACCAGGGTCGTTTCCCATAGAGGTGAAATTTGTCAACTTAAATTAAGTTTGAATTAAAAATATATAAAAAAATGCCTTCCTAAACATTATATCCCGGTTATTAAGTGAAAGCTTTTAAGGAAAATTATGAAATTAAATTGAAAAGTAGACAAAATCAATTGGAAGAAAAGATTAATAGATTAATCGAAGTGGAAAAGCTCTTAAGAATTAATTTCACTAATTTAATCTCCTATGCATGATTAAAGGAAAATTATTGGATTGTTGTCTTACTACAATTAATGTTAGGTTCAAAATTGATTCAAATAATGAACTAGTCTAACTTTTGTATTCAACAAGTTATTATCTGAATTAATAATGAAAACCCGACTACCAATTACCAATTAAGTTAATATACTATATTTCTAGTTCTTAACCTAAGTGTCCATTGTTTCTCGATCCATATTAAACTTCATCTCTCGAATCTTCATTTAACATTAAAATGATGCAAAGTTTGGTCATTCTACTACATCCATTCAGTTTAGAAACCACAACAATAAATAAGACAACAGATCCGTAACCCAATCATGCATATTCAACGAAATAGCTACATTAATTCTCAAGAAAATAGATCAGTCCATCAAAGATATCACTAAATTCATCATCATTAAACACCTTAATCGCATTTTACTGTGAACAAAAGTATTAAAGAAATAATAAAACAGTAAATATCGAATGGATTATCAAAAGAAACAAATAATAGTCGACTAAACTAATAAGAGTATAAGTCAGTTAATAATACATAGTAAAATGAGAAAAATAAAGCAACAAATGAGGAATAAAATAGGCAAACAAATCATTGGATGAAGAGTTGCAGAGATATCCAGTCCCTCTCAAGCTTCCAGCTTTAGCTCTCACCTTCCGTTTCAGCTTCTTCCCCAGATGAATGTTCATTCAAGTTGAAAGGGATTCAGAATCGCTCCCACTTTCAGCCTCTCCCAAGCTTCCAACTTTTGCTCTTCTTCCTGACTCACTTTGTTTCATTTCTATGTTTATCTTCTTTTTCTCTATCTCTCTGTGCCTCCCATGCCTATAGTGTCTCTCTATGTGTGTGAATGAATGAAATAGTGGATGAAAGATGATTCCCGATTTATTCCACTCTCTTTAGGTTTAGGGTTGCGTGTCTTAATGTTGTAAGCTGCCACATATTAAAGACCAAAATTAATGTTAAAACTTCTCATGGCCATGCATCTATGCGCAATGGTGACATAAAATCACCACCTTGTAAGTCACCACCGTGCATAACATCTAATGAAAATATTACGTGACTTTGATGTTTTAATTCAAAATTCACAAAATAATCTAAGTAACATTTATGCAATATTCACACCATTTTCAAACAAAAAGACTTTTAACCAAAATAAAGATATGAAAACAATTAAAAGTAATAGAAATTAGACACAACAAATTCCCCCACACTTAAACTGTGCTTGTCCTCAATCATAATAAAGAATACTAGACTGTAAAGGAACAAACAATGAAAATAACAATTTTCACAAATAATAGTCAAATATATCTATGATCAATTAAACAATCACAACCTAAGAACTTGAAACCTATAATACTCCATAAATAAGCAATTCTTCGAATATTTAGCTAAAATCAACAAGCACTTCATTTCAAAGAACCATCAACAAGTATGATAGACACTCATTCCACTCTCCATCCTCTCAAGCATTCAAATGTAGTAAATAGTCACTCATCGTTCTTTTCATGTAAGGTATCTACCATAGGCTTGCTTACTAATCCAATCTCCACCACTCATTTCAAACACAAACATCAATCTGAAGGTCTTTATTAAGATTGTAATGGGGTTCGAGCTAAGGGTAGGAAAAAGGGAAAATTGTAGTTTAAAACCACAGAGCTAATTGAGAAGAAAATTGTAGTTTAAAACCACAGAGCTAATTGAGTATTTAAAGTAATCAGAAAAATGACAAATAAAAGACTCAATTCTTTCTTCTCACATAATAAAGTTAGCACTCCCCATTTTTACGTCCCTCCTCTTCTTTCATTTTCTGGTGGTCTTCTCTTTCCTTTGTTTCTTTTCAATTCATTTTTTCTTTTCCATTCATTTTTCTTTTTTTTCTCTTTTTTATTATTTATTTCTTCATTTAAACAAGGAAATTAAGGGATGAAAAATATAGAGGAGAGACAATTACTACAGCCATACCTATCCCTAACTCAAAAGCTAACTATAAGCTATGATTCCCTACACTTATTCCCTAAACCTAATTATAACTTTTCAAATGCTCAACTTGCCCTTATGGTGGGTGTAATGAAACGGATAAACAATCAAGGTCAAGGCTCATATTTTAGGTTTAAAGAAAGAAACAGATCCATTTAAGCTTAAGGGGCTCACTAAGTGTGACATTATGGTGGCTTTTAAGCTAACAGTGTAAATCCTAATTGCCTTCATCATTTCAACGTTTGCATACGGTTAAGTTATCTCAACTAGTATTTGTAAGCAAATTCTAGAGTTCCTTAATCGTGAAAGAACACTCTTAACAAAGAATACTCGAAATTTGTGTTTAATAATTCAAAAAGGCTCAAATTCTTACTAAATGAAAAGTGTCATCCATATATCACAACAAGCAAATGTCCTTTTAACCAACATCCAAGTTAATCAGCTAAGCATGCAAGTATACTCATTCACTCATATTATGCATTTATAATCCCGATTGAGTTCATTTAATGATCATGTATCTCTAAATAATAAATGGGGAAAAAAACACACAATACATAATTAATACTCCCCCTCCCCCACTTAAACATCACATTATTCCTAATGTGATGTAAAAAAGTAAAAGAGGGGTCTAGGACAAAAGACAAAAATTAACATGAATGAGGACAAACATTAAAGACTAAAAGAAATTAAACTACGTGCAGTAACAATAATAAAAAGAATAGGGAAAGAAATATGATATGAAAGTTTGGTGGTAGCTACATCGATGCGGTGTGGAGTATGGCAATAAGCATGGCGTCTGAAATTGAGGAGTGGAGACTGTTAGGCCCCGTTTCAGAGTCTAACTCATATTCGGAACACATATATCCTAACCTAACATTTAATCAAAAATCTCATAATGCATTAACATCTTACTCTTTAATACATTCAAGACAACTAAATTTCATCAATCACTACAACCTTAACTTTCTTTAACATCATAAATACAAGAGTTTCACAAAGCCATAAAGGCGTTTCAAACCACAATGAATCCATATCTCATAATCCCAAGATACAAAAGATACTTAATCTAAAAATACTTAAAATGAATCTAAAATCCTCATTAGTACAAAATCTAGCTTCCAATACAACAAA
>JANZXR010381727.1:0-17665 GCA_027575705.1 Erythroxylum echinodendron
TCTAACAACAAGAAATTAAAGAGATAAGGGTTAGAGAATATGACACCGTGATTTATACTGGTTCACCCTTAACCTTTAGGCTATGTCCAGTCCCCAGACTTTATCTGAGATTTCACTACCTCTTGCAACTTTACAAATATTATTTTTTACTTCCAGAGCCTCTTAAAGTCTCTTTCATAAAGTATTCTTTATCTGCTATCTTAGCCTCTTCGGGCTTTAGCCTTCCCTTTCACTTGAAAAGATACTGTTTGAGTTTTCTAAACTCACGTTACAGGTGTTCTTGATCTCTCTTATTCCTTCTTTTCACTTAGGATGTTTTCACAGTATACTCACTTGATCACAAAATTATTTTGTGTGAGTAGAGAGTTGAGAGTTAAGAATTAAAAGTTCTATCTTTCGTCTATAACCACAACTGATATTTATATTCTAATTCTCCAATGGTCTTCTTGAGAAAACTGCTTGTAGAATCTTCAGAGATCAGTTATTAGTTGAGTCCTGTAACCAACACCAACTAACTAACTAACTGTCGTTGTAGATTATTCTTTAATTATATTGTTTTGATTTGATTTGTATGCCTCGTCTTACAACTTCACTTCGTCTAATGACTTTGCTTCATCTGATGACTTCATTTCATCTTATGACTTCGCTTCGTCTGATGACTTCGCTTCGCTTCGCTTACGACTTCGCTTCGTCTTACAACTTTGCTTCATCTGGCTGACTTCGTCTTAGACATGTGACTTTGTCTCGACTGCCTTACACTTTATCTTAGTCAGCTCTTTGAATATCATCTTGATTTGATGATTTATGCTACTTACATTTATCTGCGTACTTAACAAACTCATCAAAACAGTTCACACAGTTCTTTCATTATTATTATTTGAGTTTCATCAAAATCAATAAAAAAAGTGAAGTCTTCTTGACTTAACAATCTCCCCCTTTTTTATGATAACAAATAATCATAATATTGGAAGATAAAAAGATATTCAGATGGATAATGATAATATTCGGATGAATAATTGTCAGACAAATAGTATATTTATTTAGATGAATAATGCAAAATATACAATGCATATATAAGGAAAATAAATTTCTAATACTAATTCTGCTTTCCTTTCTACTATTTTCCCTTTATTTGTTATTAATCAAAAAATATCTTTTCAGATGCTTCAATATTTCAAAGAACATATGTTGAATATCAGTGTGGATTGTCTTACGGCCTTCTTCTATAATCACACGTAGAAGTGTTACTTCCTCATAAAGATCACCCACTGAGTCACTTAGATCATCAACTTTAGTATTAATCTCTTTAATATGTTTAGCTAAGGCTGCTTGATCTTCCTTCTGCTTTTAACTAGCTTCAGTTCATGTGATGAAATTCTTCAAGAACTCTGAATTGTCGGTATAATCTTGTAGATTTTCACTTAGTGGATGAAGGTACTCAGAGACAAATGGTTTTCTAATTGAATCGTTTAAGTCAATAATTTTGATGGAGGGTAATTGGAAAGGTTGTGTCTGGTATGGAATGTGAAGATCATCAGGTTTGGGTAGTTTGAAAATTGGTTTTCTTAGAAGGTATAGGATATCTTTGACAGAAGGAATGAAACCTAAGGGTTTTAAATGAATAAGTAAATGCACAAAGGTTTCTAAGTAGAAATTAATACCTTCAATTGTATTATTTTTGTATCTTCCTTCCGATATTGTCCCAACGACCTTGAAACTTTTGTTTGTGGTTGATGCGCCAAAGTTACTTCCTGATGGCCTTGATATGTGATGTGAAATATAGACACCTACAGGTTGAGTTGCACGACATACATCGTCTATATTTTTCATTGCCACTCAAATTTCTTCTTTCATGAGATCATCTTCTCGTTTCTCATGAAATATCTTCTTCTTGCCTTTGTCTTTGTTGTCTACCAGTGTTAGACGTCTAGGTTGTACATATCACTAGGTAGATTGTGTAAGGATTTTTTGTCATCTTTAATAGATATGGTTTTGCTTTCTCATCTCTCAGAATACCATAAAATATTCTTTCTTCAGGACTAAGAAGACGCATCGTCTAATCATTTACTGTTACAGGTTCAACTTAAACCTTAACTTTCTATTTCGGAGGTTCTCTGATAATAATTGAACCTATTTTTCGATTAGGTATTGATTCTTCTATAATCTTCATCTTTAAATCTTCTTTCTTCATTGGTTGAGGAGGGTTGCAGATTGGTTGCTACTTTTCAACCTTCTTTTTCTGAATCGTCTTCATCTTCCTTTGTTCTTTTGTCAGCTTGGAAGAGAGTTGTTGTTGAGATTCTTCTACTCAAATACTAACTTCCTTTTTATCTCTGTCACTTTAGACAGTTGTTCTGATTGAGTCTGAGGGATAGAGACAATTGCTTTAGTAGGTTGTTGTTGTTGTTCCTTAGCACTTTCAGAAACTTGACCAAAAACCAGACTTTTTTGCTTTTTCTATTCTTGTTGTCATAAGTTCATCAATCTTGGTGACCTTTTAGACTTCTTGGGTCTTTCTAATTGGAGTGTCTTAGCCTTCCTCTTTAAGGACACTTTGTAAGTTGGTTGTTGAACCTTTACACTTTCCTTTCTTTTAGGAATCGTCTTGACTTGTATTGAATTATAAGACAATTGTTCAACTTTTGCCACCTCAGTTGAGATTCATTCGGTTGATTGAGGTTTTGCTTGCATACCAGATGAAACATCTTCTTTCCTACTTCTTCTGATTGAAAGCTCCCCCTTAGACTATGCTGTCGATGTAAAATCTTTATCTGTTTCAGCTTCAGTCTTAATCCCCACTTTGCGAATAGTAGAGGTATTGATAACACTCTTAATATTTAGCTTTACTTTGTTTCCTTTATCAAGTAGAATTCCAGATTCTTTGAATAATCTTGTCAATAACATACCGTAAGGTAACGAACCACTCTTCAGATGATAATCCTCCTTAGCCTTTATCATGTAGGTCAGAATCAAGAACGAAAGATTAATAGATTGGCGTGTGAGTAGATGAAATAGACAATGTTCATCATTCATCACCACAAAATCCTTTGATCCCACTCTTGGTAAAATATAGTGAAGAAGAATTGAATGAAGAATCCTAGCCTTCGGAGTTAGGTTTGAGTACTTCTTGACTCTTGGATTATTCGATCCATATAGTTGTTGATTGATGTTACCTTCATTTATGTGACTTTAAGCAATCCACTTTGCGTTGTTGAACAGTTTTGCTCCTTCATTTGGACATTCAGTAGCCCTCACAATATAATCTTGTGAAACAATCACCTACAATCTATCTACCACTGATACCAAGGTGTTATCTACTACCTTTGCATTTTTCCAGAACTCATATACTTCATTTGGATACACTGGTTCTCTAATATTGAAGAAAATTTCCCATCCAGTTGCTTTGATCTCAGGTTCGATATCCATTTGATCTTCCTTTAGAGCAATGAAATAAACGAGTCTCCCATAGACAAGAGATTTCAACATTTTTGTAATTTGTAATGTATAAACACTAAACACAGAAATGTATTTCGCTTAAAAAAGCGAGGTTAGTATATAGAAACAATTAAGAGACAGATACGAAATGAAAATGAGAAAGATTTGATGTAGAGAAGAGAGGATTGAGTCATCTTTGTTGAGAGCACTTTAAAACAGATCAGTTACTAAGAAAATTCTAGAATGTAGAGTGTTGAAGCTTTTAAGAGATTTCTTTTTATAAACACTCTTAAAAAGTTACCGTTTGTAATGTCTATGACTAATCCACAGATAATCATAAAATTGATACTACCGGGTGAAAATTACCATTACTATTCCTTACAACTTTTTTTCTTCATTAAGACATATCGTCTGGGTCATGAAATTTTAGACGAATGGTCATTTAATATTATCATGTTCAAATTTCATCTCATTTCCTTGAATCTGTCTTCACTTAAATGTTTGGTGAAGATATCTGCCCATTGTTAATGCGTCTCAACAAATTGCAGATTGATGATCCCTTTCTGTACATAGTCTCTTATAAAATGATGTCTAACTTCAATATGCTTTGCCCTTGAGTGTTGTATTGGATTCTTTGAGAGATTGATAGCATTAGTATTGTCACAAAAGATTGGAATTTGATCTTCTTGGATAGAATAGTCCTTTAACTAATACTTTATCCATAATATTTGTGAACATTAGCTTACAGCTGACATGTATTCAGCTTCTGCAGTAGATAGAGCAATTGAACTTTGCCTCTTGCTTGACCAAGAAATTAGATTATGACTAAAAAAGTGACAACCTCCACTTGTACTCTTTCTATCAATCCTATCTTTAGCATAATCAGTATCACAGTAGCCAATTAACCTAAACTCTTTTCCTTTCTCATAAATTAAGCAAAGATTAGTAGAACCTGCCAAGTATCTCAATATTCTTTTAACAGCAATATAATGAGATTCTTTAGGATCTGCTTGAAATCTTGCACACAAACAAACACTAAATATTATATCAGGTCTACTTGCAGTTAGGTATGGCAAAGAACCAATAATTCTTATAAAAAGAGTTTGATCAATCTTCTTACCAACTTCATCCTTAGATAAGACGATTGAAGGATGCATAGACGTTGACATTGGTTTAACATTTTCCATTTTATATTTGACTAAAAGTTCTTTAATATACTTTTGTTGATGAATAAAGATCTTTTCTTCATTCTGTCTAATATGTAAACCAAGAAATAACTTTAATTCACCCATCATATTCATTTCAAATTCACTTTTCATAAGACTCTCAAAATTTGAGCATAACTTTTTAGAAGTTGCACCAAAAATGATATCGTCTACATATATTTGCACAACAATAAAATCATTTTTAATACATTTTCGAAATAAATTTTTATCAACTTAAAGTCATTCTTAATCAAAAAAGAACTAAGACGATCATACCAAGCACGAGGTTTTTGTTTCAATCCATACAAAGCTTTATGAAGTTTATACACATAATCTGGTTTATCATTGTCTTCAAAACTAGGGGGTTGTTTTACATAAACTTCTTCATCTATAAAACCATTCAAAAAGGTACTTTTTACATCCATTTGAAACATTTTTATATCATGAAAAATATCATATGCAAGTAAGATCCTAATAGCTTCTAATCTAGCTACAGTAGCATATGTTTCATTATAGTCTATTCCTTCTTGTTGATTATAGCCTTGGGTTACTAATCTGGCTTTTTTACGGGATACCTTTAGTGATGTGTCTAGTTTATTCTTGAATACCCATCTAGTTCCTATGATAATTTTATTGGATGGTTTAGGGACTAGAGACTAGACTTTATTCCTGGTAAATTGTTTTAACTCCTCTTACATAGCTAAAATCCAAGCTTTATCTTGAAGAGCTTCATCAATTTTCTTAGGTTCTAATTCAGAAACAAAAGCTACATGGGCCTCTCTTCTAAACTTATATCTAGTTCTCATTCCTTCTGATGTGTCTCCTAAAATCAGATTTTTTTGAGTGAGAAGATTTGTATCTCCAATCTTTTCTCAAACTAATATATTTAGAGATATCTACTACTTTACTAAATGGATCGTTTGATGGTGAATCTTCTAGGTTACTAACTAAATGACTAGATAGAGTTTCATCATTAGAATCATCTCTCTCTATAAGCTTTAGATCTAATAGAATAACCTAGAAAAATTCCTGAACTGATCTTAGAATCGAATTTATCCAAATTTTCTTTTGTATTCAAGATAGTGCATTTGCAACCAAAAGGATGAAAGTAAGAAATATTTGGTTTTCTTCCCTTCCCTAACTCATATGGAGTTTTATTTAAAATAGGTCGTAGAAATGCTCTATTTTGAATATAACAAGTTGTATTTACAGCTTCAACCCAGAAATACTTAGGAAGATTCACTTCACATAGCATAGTCCTTGCCATTTCCTGAATCGTCTTGTTCTTTCTTTCTACAACTCCATTTTTTTAGGAGTTCTAGGAGCAGAGAAATTATGGAAAATTCCATTCTCTTCACAAAACATTTTGAATTTTTCATTTTCGAATTCTCCACCATGGTCACTCATAATTCCAACAATAGAAATTCCTCTTTCATTTTGTAACTTTTTGGATAAGACTTTAAAGAATTTAAAAGATTCATCTTTATGAGATAAAAATAATATCCAACAAAATCTAGTAAAGTCATCAAAAATTGCAAGACCATACTTCTTTCTACCAAGATTTCTATTCTAGTTGGACCAAACAAATCTATATGTAACAGATCTAGAGGTTTAGAGGAAGTTACAATATTCTTAGATGAAAAGGATGTTTTACCCTATTTTCCTTTCTGACAACTATCATAAAAGAAATATTTTTTAAAACTTATCTTTGGTAATCCTCTTACCAAATCATGTCTAACAAACTTAGAAATGTGTTTAAAACTAACATGACCTAGCTTTTTATGCCAAATCAAATTTTCAACATCTATTGATATAAGACATGAAATATTTTGACTTTTCAAATCATCTAAGTTATATCTATAAAGATTGTTTCATCTCTTAGCAAAAAAGAATATGGACCCATCCTTGTTTCTAACCAAACAAAAATTTTGATTAAAGGATACTTCAAAACTATAATCACATAATTGACTTATACTGATTAGATTATGCTTAAGCCATCAACTAGCAGAACATTATCAGTAGACGAAAAGGAATCTTTACTAATTTTGTCGATCCCAATTATTTTACCCTATTGGTTGTCTCCAAAAGTTACTGATCCTCTTTGTTTATATTGGAGGTCTAAGAACATAGATCTTCTGCCTATAATGTGTCGTAAGTAGCCACTGTCTAAGTACCATTAATGGTGGTTGCTTCTTCTAAGCAAGGAGATCTGCAGTCTATATTATATCCTTCTTAGGTACCCATATTTTCTTTGGTCCTTTAGGGTTAGTCTTATAATTATTCTTAGAATAATAATAAGAATATTGTTTATTTTTCTTTTTATTAGGAACAAAATTTCTATTACGAAGAATATTTCTATTATGAATTCTATTTCTACCAGAAATGCCTAAACTACTTTTATCATCTGGATGTCTGTAACTTCCAATCATATCATTCATCCTTTTTGTACTCTCTGAAAATTTTAATAAATCCGCTGAAAGAATATTAATCCTTTGTTTTAACTGATTAATATCCTTAGATCTATCGATAGTTACTTTCTTTTTCATATCGTCTACTTGTTTCTTAAGGCAGACATTTTCTTCTTCTAAGATTTTTGTTTTTTTAGAATTTTCAACAATCTATATTATTTTAGAATAGCATGTGAATCTTCTAACAATTTTAAATAGGCATGCTGAAGATCATTAAAGTCAGATATTACCTCATCATCACTTTCACCTTCAGCTACCAAGCATATGTTCGCTTGTTCTGATGATTTTAAGTTGGATTCAGATTTAGACGAATCCAAAACTTCCCATGTTGCCATCATGCCTTTTTTGTTTCCTTGACTCTTCTTTTGTTTTCTTTGAGCAAGGGGCATTCAGACTTGTAATGTCTTAGTTTATTACACTCATAACAGACGATAGAGCTTTTCTCATTCTTCAAAACGTCTTTGTTAATCTTTTTTAAAGAGGAGTCTTTATTTCCCTTTGTTTGCTTTTTCCACATCCTTGTAATTTTTCTTGAAATGAAAGATAGTTAGTCTTCATCTTCATTTGAATCTTGATCAGATTCACTGGCATCATCATTCTTGATTTCTTCAATCTTTAATGCTTTTAAAGATGTACTTCTATTTTTCTAAATTTTTCTGATTTTTTTGACTAGCCTTTATTGTAAAAGATTTGTCCCTTCTGGTTTTATCTTCTACATCAAGCTCTACTTTATGGATTTTCAGTGAGCCAAGCAATTCATCTAGCTTTAGCTTGATTAAATCCTTAACTTATTGTATTATTGTTACTTTGAGTCTCTATCTTTTTGGAAGACTTTTGAGGATCTTTCTGACATGATCTTGACTGTCGTAGATTCTCCCTAGAGTTTTAAGTCCATTAGTGATAGTTTGGAATCGATCAAACATTTGATCAATAGACTCATCATCTTTCATCTTGAACAGCTCATACTGATGAACAAGAATACCAATCTTGGATTCTTTCACCTAGTTTGTTTCTTCATGTGCAATGGCTAATATGTCCCATATTTCCTTTACAGATTCGCATCTATTAATCTTATCATATTCACTTCTGCTTAGAGCACAACTTGAAAAGAACTTGGCCTTTGAATTTAATTAAACACAAGCTTTTTGATCAGCTGACAATTGGTCATGAGAGATACTTTTCCCTTCATAGTCTGTTGGGATATATGGACCACTTTCAATGATATCCCAAAGATCAATGTGTGTGGATTCTATGAAGAGCCGCATTCTATCCTTCCAATAATGATAGTCTTCACCATTGAATGCAGGAGGTCTTGTGACTGAGGTGCCTTCAACTATAAAAACATGTGATTGAGCTTGGATCTTTTTCCTCACTTTGTAACAGTGTTTCTTGGAAACTTCGTTCTGATACCAACTGAAGTAAATCACTTGTTATTATAGAAATCATGTATAATATGTAAAATATACAAGAAGGGGGCTGAATTGTGTTAAATCGTCTAATATGGTAATCTTAAAAAAAACTTCTTGATTTTCTTGAAAGATTTAGACGATTACAAAACAACGCACTTATTTTGTTTGAGTAATGCAACAACAAAAATAGTATCTATTCTTCTAACAATAAGAAATTAAAGATATAAGGGTTAGATAAGATGACACTGCGATTTATACTGGTTCACCCTTAACCTTTGGGCTACATCCCTAACCTTTGGGCCACATCCAGTCCTCAGAGTTTATCTGAGATTTCACTATCTCTTACAACTTTACAAGTATTATTTCTCACTTCCAGAGCCTCTTCAGGTCTCTTTCACAAAATATTCTTTATTTGTTGTCTTAGCCTCTTTAGGCTCTAGCCTTCCCTTTCACTTGAAAAGATATTGTTTGAGTTTTCTAAACTCACGTTACAAGTGTTCTTGATCTCTCTTCTACCTTCTTTTCACTCAGGATATTTTTACAGTATACTCACTTGAACACATAATTATTTTGTGTGGGTTGAGAGCTGAGAGTTGAAAGTTTTATGACTACAACTGATATTTATAGTTTAATTCTCCAACAGTCTTCTTAAGAAAACTGCTTGTAGAATCTTCAGAGATTGGTTATTAGTTGAGTCGTACAACTAACTCCAATTAACTAACTAACTGACGTTATAGATTATTCTTTAATTATATTGTTTTGATTTGATTTGTATGCTTCGTCTTATGTCTTCGCTTCGTCTTATGACTTTGCTTCATCTTATGACTTTGCTTCGTCTGATGACTTTGCTTCGTCTTACGACTTTGCTTCGTCTAATGACTTTGCTTTGTCTTACGACTTCATCTTAGACATATGACTTCATCTGGTCTGTCTTATACTTTGTCTTACTCAGCTCTTTGAATATCATCTTGATTTGATGATTTGTGCTACTTACATTTATCTACGCATTTAACAAACTCATCAAAATAGTTTACACACTTCTTTTATTATTATTATTTGACTTTCATCAAAATCAATAGAAGAAGTGAAGTCTTCTTGACTTAACAAAGTAATTAGGTTTAATTAAAGAGCTTTTTTTAATTAGACATGACCTACGGAAAAAAATGGGGTTAACAAAGCTTATTATTATCCTTCAATTAATAGTTGCTAAGAGAGGTATGAGAATAACAATTCAACGAAGTATGTTTAATTGTGTGTAGACCGAGATTGAACTAATGACCAAATCTCTAATGCATTCATCACTTTTCTCATTTTTATGTTGTTTGATTTAATTTTCTTTTGTTAGTTTAGTTTCACTTTATTTTCTTATTTGAAATTAAACCAAACCCCTTATAACCTAAACACCAATTCTTTTCATTTCAAAAGCTTTATACACACTTTATGTGGGATCAACACAGACTCATTACTAACTATAGTTTTAAAGTCTAGTTATTTTTTGTAATGTTATGATGTTCTACCAATCTTGACGCCATTTCCAGGGAGTGTGGTGCTTTAGTTTTATTCTTCATTTTAATTAGTGTTTTGTATATATTTGTTTTTAATTAGTTTTTACATTTATTTCTTATCTTTTCGCGTTGTTTGTGTTTGTATATAAAAAGGAGACATGGAAGTGAGTATGTCACTGCTAGATATTATCAATGTTATTGATGGAAAATTTTCCTATAACTCATATCTTCAATCCCATAACAAAGTTTGAAGTGATCATATGAACTTTAGTTATGGATGGGAGGGCCAGCAAAACTACTTCCTAGATGAGCTACAAGATACACAACAATTTTTGCTTAGACCACAAGCCTCTCATTCTAACTCAGGTACATCTTTGGAAGATTTAGTTATGTCTCTTGCTTACTAATACTCTGCAATTTTAGTAGGATACAAGTTGTAGAATCCATAACTTGATAATTCAAATGGGTCAGATGGCGTGAACTATCAACTGCCTAGCATTATAAAGCGAAGAGATACAATCATCTAAACCTGAGGTATGCCTAAGGAATATTGATGCAAAAACTTTACAAAGTGGAAAGGAGCCTGAGAATCCTGGGAAGACTACTCAAGGGATTACTAGTGTAAAAGAAGGGGAGAAGGAGCTTAAAGGAAACATGTATATATCATTTGGGTCGAAGGTGAGTATTAAGTCCCTAATTGTTGTTAAAACTAACTCTTTACCTTTACTTGGTAGATTGGAGAAATTAAATGAGGGGGAAAAGGGTGAAGAGATATTCCAAGAGTGCTGGGACTTAGTAGAGATTAAGAGTGTAGAGATAGGGAAAATACTGAATATGACTTATCATCAACTTAGGCCCTATCTGGAAGAACCATAAGTGGAGAAAGCACAAATTGTGACACTGAAGATTATAATTTTTTCACATGATGAGGAAAACAAGGAATCAAGCTAGCGATAATAAACAAAGGCACTTCTTAGGAGGCAACCCAAGGGAAGTTTATTTCTGTCCTTTACATTTTCTCATTTCTTTCTTATATGTATTTTTGTTTTCAAACAAAAAAAGAGAGAATTAAAAAGAAAATCAAACGTTTTCTCTTTTTCTATTGCTTCTAGGATTATATAGTCATAATTAGAGACTGAATTGACTAGAAAAATCTATGGGAATTTGAGCATGTACTTTTACTCTTGCGATTAGTCAATATGCACTGTCTTTAGAAGAGTAGTAACTAATGATAGACACAATCTAGAGAGATTTTGAGCTTTTATAGACTGGCATTTTTATATCAATCTTATTGTCTTTCGTTCATGTGTGGCCTTCATGACATGTACATCTTGACTTTGCTTTGATTTTCTATTTAAGACCACATTTTTATCACGTGCATTAATATGGAAATGATATAGGTATTCCTTGTTCCACAAGTTACATTAGCCAAATAACCTACCTTTTGATATGAATTTTCCCTTTGCTAAGCCCTCTTGTGCTTTATTAGCCTTTCTTTTTGTGCTAACCACATTACATGCTTTAAACCTAAGCAAATGTCCTGTCCAAGCCTTAAAGATAATAGACCATTTGCTAATTGTTGATGATTGTGGATGCACAAAAGTAAGTGTTAAGATGTGCATATATGTGAGCTGGTTACAATGATTGGAATGTCATTTTATCTTTTATTAATGAATTTCAAATGTCCACATAGCTTCTTTCAATTTTTATCGAAAAAAGAAAAGGAAGAGAAAAATAAAAAGAAAAACTTTGTTTAAATAAAATTATCAAGGGAAAAATGCATATGTTTTGCAAAGTTGATCATTATTAGTTTTTCCTCCTATAATTGTATGGAATGGGTGATTTGAGTATGATGCATATCAGGGAGATGTTGTTTTGATGGATCACTCTTTATATCATCAATTTTTGTGAGTGATCCTTTCTAATTAGTTATGCTTCATGTGGTTTATCATATGAGGACTTGAATCTAAGACATGGAACATAGTTTTTGGTTTTATCATAACTGATGTACATAGTTGTGAGTGAAAGTTGGTTTTTGAGCTTGATGTTATATTGAGTTTTTATCTTCTTATCACTAGCTTATATGGCTTTTACGCTACACTATCCAAATACATCTCATGTTAACCCTTACCCACATTACAACCTTGAAAAGTCCTTTGATTCATGATCATGCATGTGAATCTTAATGGTGGAGAAATGAAAATATTTGCAAAGTCGTGAAATGTCATGATCATGAATGTTGTTTGAGTGTACCTATGGATCAATGTTATTTACACACACTTTTTCCAAGTCTACCATTAGATTGCTTAGTTTTTTAAAGGAATGATGGTTTATTGTTCACGAGTAGAAGCATTGAATGCTGAGTTCTTGCTATGGTTTTAGAAGTTATTTCTCTTGGCTTATGACTATTTATTCTTAAAAACTATGGAAAATGTTGAAGTGCTTTGGTTTGTAATATTGAATTTTTTTGTTTTGCCATAGGATGGTCAGAAGGTAAGTGTGGGGGAACTTGATAAGTGTTTAGTTGATTATACATTGATTCCATAGCACTTAGCGATTAATGCTATGAATTGTTTAAGAAACTCATTTTAGTTCATATTTGGTTTTAGGTACAATTCGGAAGCATAAGAGCTAAAGTGAGATGAAAGCATATTCTTTAAGCTACCTTCATAAGATTCACACTTAATTGTCTTTATAAAACAAGAAAGAGAAGGATGATGAAAAAGAGGAGATAAGAAAATGACCTAAAATGAAAAGTATATAATGTAGTGTAAAGTTCACGCCCGTGCATAAATGTTCACAGTTGTGAACTTCGTAATTTGGGCATCAAAATCCATGACCATGCATTAAGGAGTCATGACCGTGACTCAAAATTCACAATTGCGACCCAAAGTGCACAGTCGTGACTTTCACAATATGGGCTGTCTCGAAACCTAATTTATAGTATAAATAGAACATTTTGATGGAAAAAATAGACACAAATTGTTTCGAGGGCAAAATTAGGGGTAGAGCATGCATATTTATGAGACTTATGGAGGGCTAAGCTTCCCAAACCTGGTTCAGAGGTTAAATCGATGCCGAAGAACACATTTGAGTGTATCTACATTATGTTTATTTTATGCTTATTGAGATGGGTATTGTGTAAGAATGATCTCAATGTACTCATTGGATTATGTTTATATAAACTCATTGCTAAAATCTTCATTACAATACGTAATCATTGTATTTTGTGTTCATTACTAGCTACTAATGATGTCGAATCATTAGGGACAACATAACCTTGGTTAAATAACCTGCGCTTATATGGTTGTTGCCTTAATTAATCTATTTTCATAACTCATAATGTAGCTATCCGACTAAATATGGAGAGCTTGTTCTAGGTCGTATGGTAACTAGGTTTAATTAAAGAGCTCATTTTAATTAAACACAACCTAAGGGAAAATTAAAGTTAACAGAGCTTATTGTTAACCAACGATTAATAGTTGTTACGATAGGTATGAGAATAACAATCCAATGAAGTATGTTTAATTGAATGTAGGTCGAGATAGACCCGATGACCGAATCCCTAACGCATACATCACTTTTCTCATTTTTATGTTGTTTGATTTAATTTGCTTTAATTAGTTTATTTTCACTTTATATTCTTATTTGAAATTAAAGCAAAACCCTCATAAACAAAACACCAATTCTTTTTGTTTCAAAAGCTTTACACGCGCTCTCTGTGGGATTGACCTAGACTCATTACTAGCTATATTTTTAAGTCTAGTTATTTTGTGTAGTGTTACGACACGCTATCAGGTCTACACTTGAAGTCTCATTCTAGTGAATCTTTAAGTAATCTTTTAAATAGTAATAATTGTTAGAGTTGGTATTAAATTCCGCATTTTTAAAAATTTTCAACATGAAAAAGTGAATTATTTCAAATAAATTAGATTTTTATACACGCTCATTTAAATTTGCACTTCAATTGACCTAAAATTAACTAAATTTAAGTAGAGGTGACTTTCTTATGCATTATCAATCAGCTATAAACTCATAATTACTGAAGCTAATCCTCCAAAAAAAGATAATAAATTGTGAATATTTTTTTCCAATTCAAGGTAAAAAGAATGGAGTGGCTCCAACAAAATTAGGATAAAGTTGAACAAAAAAATTCCTATTCAAGATAAATATCTAAGAAGTGGAATTTCTTTAGAATCTACTCTAATATTTAAAATTTATCAATTGATTTGATGTCCTGCCCAAAAATGAAGATCAAGTTTTGCTAAACAGTAATTCAGCAATGATTCAACATATTTGGAATCGAATCAAATATGATAACAATTTTGTAATAACAAATACAAAACTGTATTGTAATTCATTCTCCAAATCTGGAAACAGTCATAGGTTATTATATCCATCATCATTCAAGATTCCTATGTCTAGAAATTTTTTATCGTCTAAAAAGACTTTTAATTTAATTTACTAACGAATTTCAGAGAATGAAATCAGGATACCCAACAATTCTATTAATTTAATTTAGTAAGGAATTTTGCTTTCTCTAATCCTTTTCTTTTCCAGTTTTTCTTCATAAACAAGTTGACAACAATTCTATTAATCCGTTTCCATCAACTCCTTTACAAAATTGGAAATGTCTTGGTTTCATCTTTACCACTCTAAACGTCAATAAATTAGTTTTCTTCAATAAGAGAATATCGAGGGAAGGCATAAGGAAATGCAATAAATACGAACGAGAAAATGATTCCAATTGAGCAGTTTCAGGTACTAGTTTTTTCTAACCCTTAACTCAACCAGCATGAGAAAGCTTGGTTTGTGATGCACTATGTCGAAGCATGCACTAGCAATCCCATTAGATGTGTCTTGAATCACCCGAGTCACCTCGTCACTTACATGACTCAGCAACCTGATACAAAGGAAGCTCATATGTGCACATTAAACGGTACTTTTTAAGTCTTATATGGAATGTGATTTGAACGTCTCGTTTCAGGTGGGTATCTTACCCAATTAACTAAAATATCCTATGGCGTGTCACTTTCCCCAACTCAATTATTTTGTCACAATGTCCTCCTCTTTGAATACAGTGTTGGTCTGACCAATCAGTGGTGCATATATCCCGGTCATTCGTAACGGGGGGAAAAAAAATGCAACAAACCGCTAAGTAAACATGATGGCAATTTACAAGTAATCTGCCGAAAATGCTTATAAATTTTGACTAATGTAATGGTAAACAAACAATTGCACAGGTTGCTAGACAATATGACCCAAATTTTATCAGATCAGGTTGCTGCAGAAACAGTTCTACAACCCCACATTCTGATCGTAATATGATCATATAAAGGAAGGAAAAAAATATGGTAAAGCGACGCATACGATCAGCATTCTTAACCCGCGAGTAAAAGATATCAATGAGCTCAAATGATGGTAAACTTTTCACTTTGTTAATCTAGAAAACAACAATAGATAATGACGAGAAATATTCACAAACTTATTGATAATGATAACAATCCCTATTGTCCACAGGGAAAATAACAATAATGCACGTCAAGGAACATTATACAACTATTTGCAATTGAAGAGATTTCCAGAACAAGATCAACATGCAGTACCATTTATACACACGAATGGATGCTAGGAAACACAAGCAGAAGTGGCTTCACTGCTACCAGTTCTCCTTGACTATTTTTGACTTCTCAAGTATGAACTTTCCTTCCTTATACTTTTGTGTTTCTTCATAAGCTCGTTCATACTTCCAACCAAGCACCTCACGGCAATCACAGCAAGACACATCAGCCACTGTGTGGAGGCCTGTTATGAGTTGCCTGTCCTCCTTTGGCCCCACTGTGATGTTCATTGCATGGGAAAATAAAAACGCTCGACCATGCCTTCCCTAAAACCACAGTACGGAGATTTAGTGGCTTCTGGATCAGCAGAGTTGATAATGAGTGTCAAGCTACACCAAGCACTTACTAGAAATAACACCCATAGAATTCACTTAAGCCAATTTGACCATTAGAGAACAGAGATGACATAAATTCTAAAGATTGAAGACAAAGTAAACCAAGTGATCACTACCTAGTAGCACAATGTGGATTCAAAGATGTGATGATAACCAAAGAGAGTAAACATATCGAACTTTCTTCAACAGATTCAATACAAATTCTGCTTACTTCATTGGTATGAGCAGCGTAAGCAATATCAGGGGAAGGTTCTTCAAAAAGACATGCTCCCATTATTTGGAGCTTCATTCTTTATGAAATATTTTCAAGGTACTACTTGGTCCCTCGATCAAACAGAAAAGAGAATAAAGACAAAAGCATATGCAAAGAAGATTGAGCATAAGCATCAACCTATTACCTGAAATGCTTTAGAAATGACATCGTCGTGAAGGGCAACATGGTTCCTGCAATTACAGCAACTGTACAACCTTGGGACAACCAATTCTGCCATTGCTGACAATCTAAAAGCACTCGACTTCTGACCAATCAACCCAAGAATCTGTAAGAAAATTCATAAGAATAAACTCGGTCAAATTGAATTTGAAGAAAAGGACAAGAAAATTTCAACAGCAGAAAGACAGACTACTATCTAAATCCATAAGCCAACACAAATATCGACCATTATCCAGCACAATTGGCAAAAATGAAGTTGTGGGAAAACCGTGACTAAACAAGACAAAGGAAAAACATATAAATATAGTTTTGGAAACATAAAAAGAGCAGCTGGTGATAGTTTGTGTATCAAAGAAAACCACATCGAACTGAGAAATGACTCGTGATCAGGGCATACAAAATTAGTAAAACCCAGAAGAAAAGGAAAAATTAGTGTTTCGACACCGAGAGTTAAGAGAGGCACATGTATGGCACGTTATTTAGAGCTAAAACTTGCTTTAAAATGGTTACACTGGCTTGGAATTATACGCTGAGAAGATCAAACAAAACAAACCAAATCACTCATAAAATCGATCAAATGAGCCTTCAGAAACAAAAGCAAAAGCAAATGAGAAACAAGACTGATATTAAAATTTACGGGCAAACCTTAATTCAATTGGAGAAGAGCTGAGATTGAGTCGGCAAGAGAGGGAAATCTCTCTCACACTGTGACATGAGCCAAAGAGAAAAAGAAGCTGAGAGTGAGGGTGCGGCGCGGGTGCGATTGCGAGTGCGAAAGTCAATTTCTGGGGAGAAAAGGGGAACATCCAAACGACACACCGCTGTTGTGCTTATTGTTTTCATTTTTATTCGATCTTTTTTCTTTTAATTTCTGCCAAGAGATGTGAAAATATATACTTATAAGTTTTGATTAATTGAGAAATATTTGACTGTTTGATCATGTTAAATCATTGATAATTGAAAACGATCTAGAAGGGGGAGTTGAATAGATCTTTTAAATATTTTTTTGTCAAGTGCTATAAAAACAAAGAATTAGAACACACAAAATAATTAATCAAAATTGAAATATAACAGAGTTGGGAAGAAAGGCAAATACTATTTTTATAGAAGTTCGATACTAAGACCTACGTCCTCTACCTAAGCTCTCACTTAGAATTTTGGCAAAACACTTTACTACACACTTTTTAGTTCAGTGTGAACTTTTCTACACCACTTGATTTCCAGCTCAAGCTACACCTTACAATCGATCTGTTT
>JANZXR010381758.1:0-17662 GCA_027575705.1 Erythroxylum echinodendron
AGATTCCAAGAGGGGTTTCACACCTACTAGACATGGAATCAAACTTTCAAAGGAGCAAGCACCTAAGACCCAAGAGGTGGTCGAACGTATGCAAAACATTCAATATGCTTCAACAGTTGGAAGTTTAATATATGCTATGCTTTGCATTAGACCGACTATCTGTTATGCAATAGGACTAGTAAGTAGATTCTAGCCTAATCCAGGAATGGACCATTGGTCTGCGGTTATGTGTATACTGAAGTATCTTCATGGGACGAAGAACTTAATGCTTGTTTACTCTAGAAGTAATCTTATTCCGATGGGATATATGGATTCTGATTTCCAATCAGATGTTGATTCAAGGAAATCAAATTATAGTTTTATATTTATTTTAGGAGGTGAAATCATAGTTTAGAGGAGTATCAAGCAATCTTGTGTTGCTGATTTGACTATGTAGGTTGAGTATGCTGTTGTTTGTGAAGCAGCAAAAGAGGCAGTCTGGTTCCGTAAGTTCCTAAACAATTTGGAAGTGGTTTCTGAGGCAGAAAAGGCCATTACACTTATTATGATAATAGTGGGGCAGTGGCTAACTCTAAAGAACCTCGAAACTCTAAAGCTTTCAAGCACATTGAGAGAAAGTATTATCTCATAAGGGAGATAGTACAACGCGGTGAAGTGAATGTGGTAAAGATTCCTATGGAGCAAAACCTTGCTAATCCGTTTACGAAGACACTGACTCAAAAGAGTTTTGAGGGTCACCTAGCATGGATAGGAATAAGGGATATGTCAAACTTGTTTTAGGGTAAGTGGGAGATTGTTAGATTATGTAAATATAGTGCCCTGGAAAGCAAGTGTATTTACTTATAACTTAATTTTCTTCTAGTTACTTTTATAATGAAAATATTTATCTTATTAATAAAACAAAAGAGTGGTTTTATCCTATCCATCCATTGTCAACGAGTAATGGTTCTTAAACCCATAATAAATCACCTTCCTATCATATTGTAATGGTCTTCTTAACAACATATGCCCAGCATACATAGGCACCACATTACACCACACTTCATCCTTATATCTTCGAATGGAAAAAGAAACTAATACTTGTCGATTCACCTTCAAAACTCCCCTATCATTTAACCATTGTAATTTCTATGGTTTTGGATGTTTAATAGTATGTAATTTCAGTTTCTCCAAAAGCAAACTACTATTAAGATTTGTACAACTTTCACTATTAAAATTCACATTACACAGCTTATTAGCAATTAAAAAATGAGTCTGGAATAGATTTTCATATTGTTCACCATGTTCTTATTTTTACTTTGTAAACTAAGTGTGTATTGTACAACCAATGTTTATCCTCTACTATATTCAACATTACTAGCATCTTCTAATTGTTGCATATCATTATCATCATCCTCTCTCTCACTTTTAAATTCAACAGCCCATCACTCATGATCATTACCCTTCTATTTGGACATTTAAGTGCTAAATGGCCATGTCCTAAGCAATTAAACACTTAATTCCTCTAGTTTACATAGTTTTATTCTCACCTTTACCCTTGCTACTTATTTCATTTTTATTCTTAAAATCATCAAATTTAGGCTTAATAAAAGTTTTATCATCCTTTTTAGTCCAATTCGATTTCTTTGAAGAAGAACCACCTAAATAAGTTTTAGAATCAAACATACTTGTATGCTTACATTTGAGCTGCCTTTCACTTTTCATGGCCACATTTACCGTGTCTTCAATCTGTATATAATGTTGTAATTCCATAAGATCAACAATATTCTTGTTCAAGTCATTCAAGAACCTAGCCATGGTTGCCTCATAATCCTCCTCCACGTTAGCCCTTATCATGGCTATCTCCATCTTTTTGTGAGATTCTTACACACTCATGGAACCTTATGTCAAATTTTGTAAACATTAGTTCAAATCCCTATAATAGTGACAAGGGATAAATCTCCTTCACATGGTTGGTTTTATCTCCAACCATGTCTCCACAAGTCTTTCACCATTTCTATGCCTATCTTTACACAATTGATTGTTGGGTTTTGATCTTGCATCACTTGCATTAAAAATAGAAAACAGCAGCAGAAATATAAAACAAAACATAAAAAGCTAAGAACTTTCAAGTTCCATTAGATGTAACTTTAACAAAACAAGAACTTAAGATGTGTACTTTACAATCTCCTTCGTTTTTCATTGTCTTCACCTCTTTGGGTTGTCATAAACCACAACGAACAAAAGAGGATGTCTATAATGATATCTATATGAAGATAAAAGATTGAAACCTCTTAAGAAGAATGGTTAGGACACACATAAAGTGCTTGCTTTATGATGTATTCTTTGAGAGAGTGTTTATAGAGAGTGAAAGATGATGATGAAAACTTCACTAAAAATCTCTTATTTTCACATAACACTAGCACAAAAATTAATGTTTCTTACACCCTTTGGCCTTCCTTTAACGCCCAACATCAATGGAGAGTTAGTGGGAATTAACTGGCTTTTAATCCCACTTAATTTAGTATGAAAGTTCCACCCCTTCTTTAAAAGGTAATTTTGTCATCTTGCTTGTTAAAAGGTAATTTTGTCATCTTGCTTATTAAAGGGTAATTTTGTCATCTTACCTAATAGTCAAGATTCACATATGTCATATGATTAAAAATCAAATGACCCTAAACTACCACACTTGTGTAGCTTAGTCATGCATCTCTCATATTTTCGATCCTCATCCAAAAGCATTTTACTCATTCTTCACATCTTCAATGCGTATGACGGATTACGTTCTTGGTTATGTTAACCACTTAAATTAACACTTAATTCAAACAAGTTATGAGCGGTATCTAGCATCATATAATGGCCCTTAATTGACCAAAAATTCAGTGGTTTGACTACCTTTCTATAGACAATGTTCCCGTGCAATTCATTCTTTCACCACCTATACCCACTTAGTTTGGAGTATGGTTAAAATGTCAACCCCCACCAGACTAACTACATCACATCTAGCCCAAGCGATGTTAGTTCTTATCCTTGAGGCTCATTACTCAATTGGATATGTCACTAAAGACTATCTTCATGACAATTCCAACCTAGCTAGAGATTCTCAAGTAATGACCCTGACAAGAGGATGTGGGTATCTTTTCTTCTATCAGAAGTGGTGAATCTTTTATTGGCTACTCAATTACCTTTGAATACCTTAAGTTGTACCCAATCACCTCCCCATATTCAACCTTTAAGAAGTAATGAGGAGTGCGGTCAAAGTATAAGATTAGTATCCAAGATATCCTTGAGCACCTCAAGTCCAAGGATATTTGCATCATTGCTATGATGAGACTATCATTGACACTAGAATAGATTATCCATATGATTGTCTCATAGAAGTTCATCCAATATACTTATTACTCTTAGCAAGCATCCACATATTAACTCTAAACAACTCATGCTTACAGCTTATAAGATCCACTGCTTAATCTAATCAAGGAGTATAACATGTGCTAGTCTTTCTAGATTAATAATGTCCTATCTCATTAATCCTATGAATAGGGATAATTTAGATACTAAAATAATTACACAAGATAGGAATCTCATTATCATAATCTCATCATGATTTCCTTCATACTATATAATGTGTTAAGGACTTCATCAATTTGAATTAAGATCACTATCAATTCATAAAGAACATAAACATCAAATTAACAAAAAAGCCTTTTTATTAATCAAAAAGATTTGTATAATAAGTGCTAAAGGTGATTGCCTTTAGAGAACTTCTTACATTGATCCCACCAAACAATAGCATAATCACAAGATTCAACATCGGCTAATTTTACCTTTTTTCGGCATTTAAAGATCGTCTCTACTTTTCTTTACCACTCCAAATAGCCATTTGGATTATTCTTCCAATGAAAGGAGGAATCTTCATTTTAATGCTGCCTTTATTTCAGTCCACAATATCAAAATGTCCCCTTCTATTTTGTCTTCTAGGATTACGTCTAGACTAACAATGGTAGTTTGGTCATCATCTGTATCAGTTCCACCATAATAATCATTATGAACAAAGGCTAGTTGCCTTCCTTACCGTGGCACACCTTGCAATTTAGAAAGTGCATCATCATGTTTTTCTGAATGATCTCTTACGTCTCCCATCATTTTGAAAATTAATTCAAATTATTATTACATTGATTGAATTACTTGATCATTTGAGGAAGAACTCACTTCTTTGTCTTTGTTAAACATGTATTAAACTTAGGAAAAATTAGAGCAGTCTCACATACTCTGTTACATGTTTCACTTAATTATTTGATCACTCCACTTTTATTCCATACTTTATATGGATTTTCACGGAGCTAGTACCACCATTCTTGCCTTTTACCACTCTTGTATTGTTTATGGGTTCTAAGATTACCCAAGTTCCTTAAACAAACAATTCAAATTATAGCAATTCAATGGAGTGACAAAGGTCATGTCTTGGAAAAAAAAAAGGTAGGCCAATTTAAAGTAGTACAAACTCTATCAAAGGTTAGAACTCAGTTGTTGCAAATTTTTTTAATTTTCACTTATTTTATATATATATTTTTAAATATCTATATTTTGAAAAAAAAGTAATAAATAAAGTTAACAATAATTGAAATAAAAGAAAGATCAAAACAGATAGCTATAGTTCTGGTAGAGAAGAGTGAAGAACTAGATGAATAACAAATAAATGGATATGCAAACCTTAAACTTGAGCCAAAAGCTTTGGTTCCAGATGATGGAAATCATCAATTAAGCAACCATACACCTCAATAGCTAAAGAACTAAGATATATTGGAATGAAAATTAACGCCCTCAATAATTGATGGAAATCTTGATTGTTCAAGTTTGAAAGTAAGAAACAAACTATTTCAACTATTATATCAAAGTGAATGATGGTAAAATAATTAGCACAACACTTTGAATCCTCCAAAATGCTACAAACTTAACAAGTTTGATAAGTTTAAAAGAAAAAAAGATTTTAGGTGTTGAATACCATAAACTTAATTAGTTTAGTAAGTTCCAAAGTTAATGTAAGAACTTTAAACAAAAAATCTCATTAAAAAAATAGATGTCTTAGATTCATCAAATCATACGTTTACAAAGAGAATCAACCTTGTTTTATCTAAAACAAAGGCTAAGACACATCATTCAATTCTGATTTAAAAGAAATTGTAACTGCCCATTTAATAATAGCCCCATAAATTGACAACTAAGCCATGAATATTGGTTTAAAATAGTTTAGCCTTGTAACTCCTTATTCTGATTAAGACATAATATCTTACACTTAGCAAAATTAAAACCCTAATTCTAGCATGCTAAATTCACACAACAAATAAACCAATCCTAACTTACTAAATTTGAAAATAACATAAAATAACAGCCCAAGATCCAAACACACATAATCAAGGTTGATTGGCGTTTTATTCTTCAATGGGCTAGATTGATTCAAACAATATACATTGGATCACTGTCTTCATGATTTGAATATGTTTGAATTATGTTAATAATTTTAAGCTCTTCTTGCATATATAGACCTTTGACATAATTTAGGTGCTTGCTCCTTCCAAATGTCTTTAAGTAAGCAAGTTAATGCTTTTTTCATCTGGCTCTTGTCAGTGTCCCTCTATGAATGGTTAAAGGGTCTTGCCTCTTGATGTTACCTGAAACCTTAGCTGAATCATCCCCTTGTTGATTTATATCAAAAGAAATTTCTCATATGCAATTAAAAAAGTCCAAATATCAACTTGAAAGACCATTATGGTGATTACAATCTTATTAACATTCAAAAAAGATTACTACACATAATTGTAAGGTTTCTTACTGCCTACATAAGTAAATTCCTAGATATATAGTTTTTGTTGACCTATTAGAAAATCCATGCATTAAAAAGGATGTAAAAAATTTTTGTGATATCATTTTATATAATTTTATTAAGGACGATTGAAAATTATAACTTATTCAAAAGTCAAGAAGCTTGATCAAGGACTTTAGTAGCTTCCCCAACCTATAATGGATACGAAAACATTTATACTTTTGCATTGACTAAATTTATGTAAGTATATAGTTGATCCTAAACCAATTACTAAAGCATGTGTTAACATAATGAATAAAAAATTTCATCAAGAGAAACAAAATCAACCATTCGATTACCCACATTTTTATTAGAAATGTCATATTAAATGGTCGAAAGAATATAACAACTCTTAATATTTATATTGACGTTTGAATTAGAGCCTAACATTTCAAAATGTTCAAAATTAATCCTAACAAAAACAAAATGTTTAAAAGGAACCATAACGTTTCAAAAATGTTCAAAATAAACCCTAATCACTAACAATGTTAAAACTCTATCAATTAGTTACTAACGTGACAAATTTTTTTGTTGACGTGGCATCTTTTCAAAAAAACTTTGGAGAGGGACCTACCTTATGATGACTGGAATTTTAAATAATAGAGATGGGTCCTACTTTATATAACATGGCTATGTTTTTAAGCTCTTTAAGTACATGCAGCGATAGATATGGTGCAAACCCAACGAGCATATTTATATAATCATGATCAATTTGCTAGGCCGCGAAGCCCTTATTGTGAAGTGCTTCTAGATATTTGATGAAACGCCCACACATGGCATCCCTCGAAGTGTCTTCTTTTACACTACTCTTGTCCACTCATATTGTCATCATGGTCTGTACCAGGTTTCGCTGGAGCTTCTAGAGCTTCTAGAGAGAATGAAGAAAGAGGATGAGTTGCCGAGTGTACTGACTTATAATACCATGATAAATTCTTGTGCCAGAGGTGGTTTAGATTGGGAGGGTTTATTGGGCTTATTCGCAGAAGCGAGGCATGAAGGAATACAACTTGATATAGTAATTTATAACACACTGCTTAGTGCTTGTGCTGGCAGGGGATTGGGGGATAAGGCTGAGATGGTTTTTAGGACTGAATAAAGGTAGGATATTGCCTGATATTAACACTTATATTTATCTTGTCGAGATTTTTGGGAAATTGACTAGGTTGGAGAAAGTTAGTGGTTACTTTATTAAGGAAATGGAATCGAGTAGAAATTTACCTGACATTTCCTCGTACAATGTGTTATTAAATGCATATGCGAGATTGGGGAATATAAAGGATGCAATCGTAGTATTTAGACAAATGCAGGCTACTGACTATGTGCCAAATGCGACCACTTATAGTATGCTGTTGAATTTGTATAGGAGACATGGGAGGTATGATGATGTTCGAGAACTTTTCTTGGAGATGAAAGTGAGTAACACTGAGCCAGATGCTACCACCTATAATATTCTTATCCAAGTATTTGGTGAAGGTTGTGTACTCTAAGGAGGTTGCGAACTCATTCTATGGTATAGTTAAGGAGAATGTCGAGCCAAATATGAGAAATTATGAGGTGTTGATCTTCTCTCATGGGAAAGGAGGCCTGCACGAAGATACTAGGAAGATTTTACTTAATATGAGTGAGAATGAGATAGTTTCTAGTTCAAAGGCATACACAAGCGTTATTGAAGCCCATGGACAAGCTGCATTGTAAGAGGACATTGTTGTTATGTTGAATACCATGAATGGAATGGGAAGCATGCCTATAGTTGAGACTTACAATTCACCGATTTACATGTTTGCCAAAGGTGGCTTGTACTAGGAATTTGAAGAAGTATTTGTTGGTTTATGCTCTTGTAGCCAATTTATTTTGGTTGTAAATTTATTTGTATGACATTATAATTATTCAATAAAAGGTATTCTTTATCTTTATGTATTATTAATTATTTAATTATTAATCATAAAGATAAAATTCATAGAATAATTATTATGCAATTAGAAATTATATTGCGATTATGATTATGAGATTCGAATTGCATTTTTTATATTATTCATAAAATGTTCCTAGTCGTAATTTTATCAAGACGGGGTATTAATGAAATGGTTAGATTAGCATACGCTTGTTTCTTTCTTATGAAGAAAGTAATTGATCTCATAAATTAAAGTGTAGAACCACTCAAACAAATATATGGGTGCTTATTAGAGAATAAGTTTACTGAACTAACTTTATTATGAGAATCCCGAATGAAACATTACTTGCGTGTTTGTGAATTATCTCATAGTGATTGTTATATAATTGATCCTCATACTTGAGATTACCAAGGTATCTAGTGTGGGAATTACTGTGTTTTGATATTATTTATGAATCATCTTACGATAATTCAATCGTTAGTAATTGGATATAATATGAATCATATGTAAATAGTTAAGTAAGTCAATATAGGATTCGTCACTCTAAAGTAATTAGAGATAATATTCTGCTGTTCTTGATTAGTAATGATTTATACAATTCTTTGGTCAAAGTGAATGGACATTTGAAAAGGTATTTTCAAATTTCAATTATAAATCAATTACTAATTAGCAAGAACAAACATGATTAGATAATAAGAGTAGGCACTGCATCCATACTCTATCCAATTAGAATATTGAATGACGAAAGGATTAAAATTACACTTCATAGCTATGCATGGACAGGTTAAGTCAATCACTTTGACATTTCTGATATTTCGGTAATTATGACATATTGCTAAATGTCAATCATGATTTATGATTATGAATTGTTTAATTGGAGAATTAAAGCTAAATTAAAATAAATTTTAATCTATCCAATTATAATTGTGAATTACAATTATAATTTATAATCATTGCTAATTTATTAGGAACCTAATAAGTCACACATCAAAGAGCAATATGTGAAAAAATCAATTTAATTAAGTTAGATTTTATTGTAAAGTTTGAGAAACTGTGGGGATCAAATATAAGATATTTGATTTTATTAAAATTAAATTAATTAGAATTTGAATTTGATTTTAATTATAATTAAAGAAATTGATTTCAATTATAATTAAAGAAATTTAATTTTAATAAAAGATTCTTATTATTTTTCTATTTAAATGGGAAGAGCTTTTAAAAGCTAGCACCTTTCGTCTTTTTCCTCTCAAAGCAGTTTGAAAATTACTCTATGGATACCATCAGAGGCTGGACACTTGAACAGCTCATGATTGATCAATCGGGAAAAGTTCCAAAGAATTTTCAACAGGAAAGTGAACAAGGTAAGATTTCTAAATATTTTTATGATTTATTTATGTTTATTCAATTATCGAGATAAGCTCAAAATCCGTACAATTTTTATTTTTCACTACACCTTTGAATCGATCACGGTTGGATTCTAACAGTATTGACAAAAATGAGCGAGATTGGATAACAAGAGACAGAGACTCCGTCAATGTATGATTGAAGGCTATAGACAAGCGGGCAAGTTTGAAGAAGCTATTAAGGTTTATGCTGAAATGGAGAAAGCGAGATTGAGTCTTGATGAGCGTACCTTTGAAGTTGTTTTAAGTGTCTACTGTTTGCAGGTCTTGTTAAGGAGAGAGGAGTTCTAGGAAATTAGAGCCTCGGGAAAAACAATTTTTGGATTCCACTTCAAACAAATTGAAAAAAATTCATGTCTTAAGGCTCTCCTTTACAGGAGGTCTTGAGTTCGAGTCATGTAAAAGGAGGAAAAATGGGAAATTTGTCCTATTGATGATCCTTTAGCCCCTGGGCAAAGCTCCTTGATCGGATCAATTACAGACGCCTCACTTCCAGCGGCAGTGTGGGAGTTGAAGCTACTAGGAAACCTGAGGGCTGTTAGGAATCTGATGCTAAGCACGGCCAGCGATCAATCAGAAGTCGACCAATTAAGTATGTGACGACTCCTTGTGCGTAGAAGTGTACAGGTTACGTAAGAACCTGAGGTATCTTGGGGTTCCAGATTTACATCCTCTAGGATTCTTAGGGTGGGGTCTTAGGGGCTTAGAATTAGTCCGACTAAGCTAGGATCCCTAATGTAATCAAAAAATAAATTCATGTCAATAAACAATTCACGACATTGTCAACTAACTGATGGAGGTTCAAGACTGTTAACAGTAAGGGTTAATTTTGAATATGTAAAAAATATTAATGCTTAGTTTAAATAATATGTAAATATTAAAGTTTATTTTAAACATTTTAAAATATTAGGGTCTAAGTGGGACGTCAATTTAAACTTAAGAAATTGTTTTGCTCATTTGTCCAACATCAAATCTACATTTATTAGTTACACTAAAATGCACACTTCAGATTGTTGTGTACGTGCTTTTCTTTTCTCCTTTTTCTCTTTTTTAAATAAAATTTTGTTATTTTGTAGCCTAATTACATTTGGTGTTACACATGTAATTTTTGTTTTAATCCTAGATTAATTTTATGTTCTAGAAATTTTGTTTCATTTTCTAAAAATCTTTTCTATACTACTAAATTTGAGGCAGTATTTGAAGTCTTATTTGACAGCGACACTTATTATAGTTAAATAATTATGATATTTTGCAGTTTTAAAATTTATTATATTTTTATATTTTAGAAAGAAAACTATTGTGTGACCCATAGGTCCACAGTATAATAAAAATAATAATTTTAAGTATTATTTAATAAAATTTAAATTTTTATTTTCTTTTATTATATTATAGTGCTTAGGGATCATAGATGAACCAAAACTACTGGCCTCCTTATCATATCCTTTTTGAAATTGTCATAAAACTCGCTTATCATAAACTGCTTTCTTATTAAAGAGACAACAATTATAAAGAATAATAACTATTCTGATTTTTCAAATAATTAATGACTAAAACTGATTTCCTGTCTAATTTCACAATCACCATCAATTATCACCAAATATTAAGATTAAAGGATAAATATATGCTTAGGATTTCGCTTTTTAGATAATAAAGACGATTGTCCTAATTAAAAGAGATTGTCATAATTAAAAGAGAGTTACACCAAAACAAGTTCAAATCCTCTGTCTAATACAACCTTGTCTTATTCTGTTTAACTCAAAAATGTCGTCGTAATTCTTAAATTTTAAACACACTATTACTCTTCTCAAAATGCGTAGCTTATTAGTTAAGCCAACCCAACCAATCGACTCTATCATCTTCTTTGTATCAATGTAGAAATCCCACTGTCTTCTTTTTGCCTCCTTTCTACCCTTGTAAACTTATCACAAAATTAGGGAGAACTATGAAGCATGAATAACGATGAGGCATTTCCTCTATAATTTTCTTTGTAACAATACAAAAGTGGCCCTGTTACCGAAGTGTTTTGTTTCTGAGAGGAATATGGAGCACTAAATTTAAGAGATGCATGACCGTGCAACCTAACTCATGGTCATGTAACTGCTGCACAGTTGTGCACCCTAACGCACGGTAGTGCAACTGCTGCATGGCCACGTTCAGCAGTTGCATGTAGCCTAACACACGGCTATTCAATGCCATGAGTTTTCATTGGGTGTGACTAGGGAGACACACTCATGCCCAGTCACACACTGTCCATGCTCTCCCTCCCTATAAATACCTATCTTAACCTAACCATCACCCCTTACTAATGCACACCCCTCGCCCATCATACACCCGTAATAATCTTTTCATGGCCATTGCTCAAGCGTGTCACAGTAGCCACTGCTCCAGTTAACGATGTAAGCCTATGCATCCACCAAACCAACTTAGTAGGAGCACAAACACGAATCTACCTACGCAATTAGTTATGCCTCCAAGATTGAAACAACCCAAAGTTCCCTCGTCTCTGCCACGAGATCCTAATCCAAGTATTCTATGCCTCATCGTTCAAAGTAGAGAGCACCAAAAAGGTATGCTATTCTTAAGGATCGTAAAATTATTCTGAATAGATTTTTAGATTCTCAAACAATTATTGAATTAGGAATATTTGATCGAGTCCATGAGTTACTGCAAAATATAGGTTGGGAACAACTTTCTGAATTTAGGAAAATTCATATGAAAAATTGACATTAAAGTTTCTGACCACTTGAGAATTAGTTCGTGAAACTAATAATAGGGACACTATGTTAAGTATTAAATTTCAATTAATGAATGCATATTATCTTATCACTTTAGAAGCACTTAATGATGTTTTCGACTTTCCAAAGATTGATTTCTATGAATATCCTTACAATTTTATGGCTAGCAAGTTTTGATCACAATTGACCAATTCTAAGAAAGTATTTATCGCTAGTCGGTCTAAATCATCTGCTATAGTGGACCCTATCCTTCATTATCTCCATCTATTTTTTACTTTTACACTATTCGGTAGAGGAGATAGCAATGAGGCAGTTTCTAAAACTAACTTATTTGTTTTGTCGTACATGGTACATGTGAGGACCTTTAATGCTAGTAGTTGGTTAAGTCTGCATTTACATGAAGTGGCTCAATTTAGTAGAGGAAAAATAGTTGTTAGGGCATTTATGACCCAAATTGCAGAACATCTTGGCTTGCTAACTAAGAGAACACCCATACAAATCAGCTAGTTTTAGGAAACTCGACTCTCAAAATCTTTAGCGTTATGTTCTCAACCATGATGACATAGGGGAAGCTTCGAGTAGTAAGAGATCTCGAGTTGAAAAAATGGAAACTTCAAAAGAAGATGATGTTCCACCTCCCAAACCCCAACATATGCAGCAAACATCTTCATATAGTTTCGTGGAGTATCAGTCACTGCCAAAATCAATTGATAGTATTTGAACAGAGAACAAATGATAGACTCCACAGCATTGAAGCTAGCGTGGCAGAGATTCAAACCTTCATGGACAATTTGAATGCTCGCTTTGGAAGGCCTCCACCCCTATCTTAGTATCATGTTTCTAACCTTTCCTTTTTTATTGGTTGTTTCTTTAATTTCTTTTCGTTCTCATCTTTGTCCTTCCTTTCGTTCTTTTACCTCCTAGATCACCCTTTTATTTTCTTATCACATCAAGGGCATGGTGATGTTCAAGTTCTTCATGAGTAATAGTTTAGAACAAAAAATGACTATTTATGTCTTGTGTTTGTTTTCCCATTTAGTAGTTAGAAATGCATGATTAACAAATAAACTCAATCTGGATTAGAAATCCATAATATAAGTGAATGAGTAGACTTGTATGCTTAGACTAATTGACTTGGATTTCGGTTAAAAGGACATTGGCCTGTTGTGATAGATGAATGAAACCTATCATTTAGTAAGATTTTGAGCCTTTTTGAAATATTGAACACTAAATTATGTAATTCTTTATCGAGAGTGTTCTTTCATGATTAAGGAACTTCAGAACTTGCTTGCAGATACTAGTTCAGATCACACAATCTTATGCAAATATTGAAACGATGAAGGCAATTAGGATTTAGCCCTTTTCTTAAAAGGCCACCATGATTTTACCTCTGGTAAACCCCCTTTGAGCTTAACATGACACCTTTTCTTTCTTTAAACCCAAGTATCAGCCTTGGCCTTGATTATTTATCATCTTCATTGTTCCTACCATAAAGTAAAGCATTTACTTTATGGCCTTTATTATTTATCACCTTCATTCTACCTACCATAAGGAAAGTTGAGCATTTGAATAAGTATAATTGGGTTTATGGAATAAGTGTGGGGAATCATAATGTATAGTTTGCTATTGTATTATAAATGGGTATGGTTGTGGAGATTTTCACTTTTCCTTTATATATTTATTCTCTTGATTTCCTTGTTTTATAATCATAAATATAAAAAAATTAACAAATATAGTAAAAAATAAGAAGGAAAAAAAGGAAAAAAGAAAAGAAAAGAAAGGAAGAGAAGATAAGCAGAAAATGAAAATAAGAGGAGAGAAAAGAAAAAAATCAAAAGTGTTAATTTTGTTAAGTGAGAGGAAAGAATTGAGTATTTTATGGTCATTCTTTTATCTATGTTTAAATGCTCATTTTATGTTATGGTTTTAACCTACAATTTTCCTTTTTCCTACCCTTAGCTTGGCTCCATTAGAACCTAAATAAAGACCTTGGAATTGATGCTTATGTTTGATATAAGTAGTGGAGATTGGATTGGTAAGTAAGCTTATGGTAGATGCCTTACATGAAACGAATGATGAGTGAATACATACCCTACCTTTAAATGCTTGAGAGGATGAACGGTTGAGCGAGTTTTTGTCACACTTGTTTGATGGTTCTTTTAATTGAAGTGCTTGTTGATTTTGACTAAATATGTAAATAAGAACTTGTTCATATAGTATTATGACTTTCCAGTTCTTCGGTTGTATTTATTGAAATGATCGTTGATATCTTTTACTATCTTTTGGAAAAATTATTGTCTATTGTCTATTGTCTAGTATTGTTTATTTTGCTTCAGTAAAATTGTCTAGAATGTTAAGAAAATTGTTGTTTAAATTATTTATTTTCATTGCTATTTCACCATAATACATTACTAACTTAAAAAAAGAGAATAATTAGAAATCCCGAGTAACCGGTCAAGATGCTAAAGTAGCTAAAGTGTTGATAAATCCTGTCAGTAATATAGGTCCTAAAGAAAGTCCATCTATTCCCAATCTCTAGTAAAAATCTAAAAATTTTATCCATTTATAATCCTCTTTTAATTGAATTAATGGGCCATCCAATTGGAAATAATAAGAAAATACATAGGTCATTAAAAGAAGTTATAATATAGAAATGTATATAATATACCACCTAATTACCTTATTCCCACAATGAGAGAAAGAAAATTAAAGAACTCGCGGATATCATATACTACAGATATTGTTAACCAAGGAAGAGCATGTGGTACAGATGACATAGACTTGTTCCAAAAAAACCCGTATAAATATATATATATAGATTAATTTCTTTTATTTTTTGAGTTTGGGTTTTTGTCGATAAACAAAAAATCAAACGGATTCAAGTGAGGTTTTCTATAAAGTATTAATAAACTAGACTTATGCTGCGAGTTGTTTCATACCATAAACAAATTCGAATACTATAGAAATTTGATGGGTAGGCAGAGTCACACCTCTTATAACCAACACAGTCCTCCGTTCTTTGAGCAATAAGTAAAAGAAATTTCCATCCAAGATTTACTAGTTGGCCCATTCTTAGTTTAGGTAAAGTTCATCTTGTTGTGATACGAATGAATAAGAACAAATAGGTTTTAACCAAATTAATAAAGATACCAATTGTTGTTTAAAAATGCCACTTATTTTCTCTATATTTATTTGAAAAAGGTCAATGCATGGGATAGAAATATTCGAACCGCCCATGTAAAGAACTATTACAAATAATGAAGAAAGTAATAAGTTTAAATAAGAAGCAATATAAAATAAACCAAATATGATACCTAAATATTTGCTTTGATAACTTGCTACTAATTCTTCTATTGCTTCTGGAAAATCAAAGGGTAATCTCTCACATTTTGCTTGAGAAGAAATTGAAAAAAAAAACCTATAGGTTGCCCTGACAAATTCCACCCCTGAAAACCATTATTTAATTGTGCCTCAACTATATCAACTATACTTGAACTATTAGATAATTATAGTCAGTGGCAACATCACTGCTCCAAGTGCCATTATAGAACTGTACATGAGATTTTCACCCTATACGGCCCCTCGAAGGACATCAAAAATCTAAGGGCCATATTGTATTATTTATCTTGATATTTTTGTATCATAGATAGGATCAAAATTTATCGGTGGTTCCCAAATTCGACCAATAGAATTCTGTCGGTTATAATATTAACATTATACAAAAAGTAATTCTTAATTGATCTCATCCTTTAAAAATTTTCCATTTTTCTTTATTTTTCTTTATTAAGTAATAACTTAAATCCCTTAATAAAATAAATCTAGTAGAAATACCAATACATATTTCATTCTATCGTTTTCGATTATAAGAAATAATTAGGCATTCTCTGACCCTAGTTCATGAATTCTTATAAGAATTAAATCTCTTTGACTATAGATATAGGACATAAGATAATGAAAAAGATAAAGTGAATGTATAATAAATAAAGGTAAAGGGTTATTTCATTCGTGATAGTTATTTCTTCGATCAGTGGTTGACAGTGTACTTTGGATCAGAATCAAGGAAAGTACTGCTTGATCGTTTCTATCAACTTTTTACCCCAATTTATATTCTTTTTATAATTAAAAATTCAAATTGAAAAGAAAATTAATGTTATTTTTATATTTTATATTAAAATTTAATATTTCTTTATATATTAAAATTCAATATTATGCAAAAATTTTATTTTGAATAAATTAAAGAACCTATATTACTAATCCATTTTGTATCTTGGTCTTCCTATTCATCCACTCATTATATTATTTCTCAATCGTCCTTTAAACTTAAAGTAATTCATATATGTTAAACTGAGAGTAATTGGCATAAATAAATGATAGTAAAAAACTCAATAAGGCTATAGGACTTACCTTTTAACCCATTTCAAGTTAGGATGATTAATCAACGAATCTTGGGGCATCCGATCTTATGTTCTTATGTTTATTTTTGTTTTACTCTTGTACACAAGAAATGAGCCTCCATGTTTTTACTGCACATTTACAAGCTATTTTCTTTCACTTATATAACCATCTAATTAAACTCATAAACCCAAATGGTGAATAAAAAAAAGATATCCTATTTAACTCATTTGGACTTTTTTATTTGATCGTTCAAAGCCGAAAAAATTAGGTCTAAACTTATGTTTAAACGACTCACACATAGAGGTATGGATAATACATAGAGAGTTAAGGGTATGTCATAACTAATACATTGAGCAGCAGCTCATAGACTACCTAAAAAGAAATATTTATTATTTGATCATATTCTGACGTAAGAAGTCCAATAAGAGTGATACTTGAAATGTCACTGCATAAAAAATGTCGATATTCAGATCATCTAAAACAAGGTGATAGTGAAAAGGATTTACCGAATTGCTTAATGGAGTTGATATGACTGCTGTGGACAGTCCAAAACTGAAAAAACGATTATCACCTCAAGATGGAAAAAGATTCACTTTGAAAATTAATTTTGTCCCATCTGTTAGAGCTTGAATAACTCCTAAAGGACTGACATATTCCATTCCAATATGTTGTTGCTCCTTGCAGATATTTCTCTTTCTAACCACACAATTACTAATAAACCGATTGCAATTCCCAATATGAGAGTAAAAATAGGAAGCATCTCACATAAAGTCTCAGACCCCGTTTCCGGAGTCTAACTCTTACTTGCTCTGATATCACATCTGTCGGATCCCGAGTTCGGAGTCCAACTCGCATGCAGAATACCTTAATACATAAGTTATCTCCAAAAGAGAACACCCTGACCACTATTGGATTTTCTTCTCAAACTCCCCTTTTCTCGTCTTAGTTCAGCTCTTAGAATAGTCGACCAGTCCATTTCTACCTTTCAACCTGAATCCCTCAATGATCAGCGTGGGTGAGTCCTCACTTTACATATATACTTACTTCGGGTCTATTAGTATAACTTCTCCTATAAGCATCCAAACTAGGGTTTCTTTGGATAAATAGAAAGAGGACTTCAAGAAATACAATTTTCATGAAGACCTCGAAGACCAATTTTATCTTTTGAAGGGTCGAAAATGGGACAGAAGATACACAGTGAACAGTGACCCAGACGATAGCGTGAACAGTGTCACATACGAAGTCTGGAAAACACAGACAATATTTTACAAATGTCATAACTTTCTTTAGGGGGATTGGTTCAGGGTATTCTTTATATGGTTTGAAAGAAGATTTCAAGGTCTACAACTTCCATGAAGACCTCTAAGGTCAATTCTATCTTCTAAGGGGTCAACA